>PITA01006023.1:0-104319 GCA_004023965.1 Spilogale gracilis | reverse complement strand
GAGAAAGTCAAGTATCACATGGTTTCACTTACTTGTGGTGCATAAGAGGTAATATAGAGGACAGTAGGAGAAGGAAAGGAAATGGGAAGTGGGGTAAATCGGGGAGGGAGACAAAACAGGAGAGACTTTGGACACAGAAACAAACTGAGGGACTTGGAGGGAGGGGGTGGGGGGATGGGAGAGCCTGGTGGTGGGTACTGGGGGCACCTAGTGGGTGGAGCACTGGGTGTGGGGCATGGGCAATGAATCTTGGAACACTGAAAAAAAATAAATTTAAAGTTAAAAAAATAAAAAATAAAAAAAATAGAAACCATCTCTGACAGGCCAACTCCAATCCCTCTGTATCAGCTCACTTGAAGTGCTGGTCACTTTCACTGAATCCCTGAGTTCTCCAGAGATCAAGTACCACTAGGATTTCCATTTTTAAAGCTGGAGACTTAAATCTGCCTTCCTTTGGGGGTCATTAGCCCTTGCTTCCCATCTGCTATGCTCACTCGGAATATAAACCTTTGCCTCTCTGGCTCTTCCAGGTTTCTTTTATGAAAGCCGTTGCACAGAAATTATATGGGGTAAAACACCTTTTTTAAAACATCACCATTTCAAGGTGGCTTTCTATCATAGTGCGTTTGTTCACTTGGGAGTCCTCTGGAGATGTGTTAGGGAAGGGGTAATGAGCCCAGAGATAAGGTACTATGGCACGCATCTTGAAATTCCATTCAGTCTAGTTACCCATGAGAAACCTAGCCTAGATTATTAAGACGTAAGAAGCAGCGGTGTTAGACCTCAAGCAACAAATCACATGTGGTATTATACAATCGATTTTAAATAAGCATTTTACGGAAGTATGACATATATATAGGAAAATGGACAAATCATGCAGGCATGCTGCTCAATCAATCAACACAAAGTGAAAACATACACATGACCACCCTACTGGTCAACAAATGGAACACTATAAGCCTCTATATATCTCTTCACACACTGTCCCCCAGGGACTAATCCGTCGCCACTTCCCAAAAGATAAACACCGTAGGTTAGATGTGACTGTGCCATCTTTGGCTTATTATATAAACAGATGATAAACAGGTGATTCGTTTGTCTCTGACTTCTTTTGTTCTGCGTTATGTTTGTGAGGGGCATTCGTGTTAGTTGGCACAGCAATAATTTTCTCGTTTTCACTGCAGGGTAGTGGTCTGCTGTATGGCGATAACACAATATATTGATCCATCGGTTTATTCTCAACTTTTGGCTATTTTGAATAATACGATGTGGTCAGCCACCTCTGAGACAGCTCCTAATGATATCTTCCTCCTGATGTTCACATTTTTGTATACTTCCCTCCCAAAGCACTGCATCATTAGGCTTGATCACCCTTGCTGATTTGCCTGGTGAGGAGAGCCAGCTGCTACCATGTGAGCTTCCCTCTGGATGCGCCCATGGGACAAGGAACTTAGGGTACCTTTAGCCAACAGCCCATGAAGAATGAACCCTGCCAACAACCCCAGTCATGAGCTTGGACGCAGAGTCTCTCCCAGTCCAGCCTTCAGTGAGACCATAACCCTGGACCCTCATGAGAGACCTTGAACTGGGGGCACCCAGAGAAACTGCACACAGATTCCTAAACCATGGAAACTATGACAAAATAGGTGTTATTATTGTAAAGCGCTAAGTTTGGGGTATAACTTGTTATACAGAAACAGAATTAATACAGGAATATAAACATTTTTGCACATATTTTATCTGCATATTTCTGTTGGGTTACACGTTATGCATATGTTCAGCTTTAATCAAGCCTACCAATTCCGAAGCATCTGTAGCAATTTATTCTTCTAAAAGCAAAATATGAGAGTTTTGGCTCCTCTGCACCCTGACCGACATGGGTGTTGTCAGTCGTAAGCTGGGCTAAGTGAGTAGCAGCATCTTATAAGGGTTCCCGACAAACAAGGTGGAACAACTTTTCAGATATTTGTGGCCCATTTGGGTACCTCACTTTATGGAATGCTTACTTCCTGTTGGTTTGTCTTTTTCTTGCTGGTAAGACCTCATTCTTTTTATATTTTTGCATATAACGTCTTTGCTTAGTATATATATATATATATATATATATTGCAGATGCTATCCCCCAAAGTGAGAGGAGATGGTCTTTTCTTCATGGGTTTTTTTAATAGATATCAGTTCTTAATTTCAGTGTAGTCCAGTTTATTATGGAGGACATTAAGAGAAGAAACAAACTGAGGGTTTTGGAAGGGAGAGGGGTAGGAGGATGGGTGAGCCTCATGGTGGGTATTGAAGGCGCCTACTGCATGGAGCACTGGGTGTGGCGCATAAACAATGAATCTTGTAACACTAATAAAAGAAAATAAATCATTTTAAAAATTAAATTAAATTAATATTTTGGTGCATCCTATTTAACAACTCTCCCCCTACCTCAAGACCATGAAGCTATTTTCTTATGTTATCTCCTAGAAGCTATATTATTTTACCATTCACATTTACACCTACTATCTCCTTGAAATTGATTTTCATGTGTGATGGAAGGTGGGGGTCAAGATGCATTTTCTTCTGTATGAATAACCAATCCAGCACCACTTTATAGAAAAAGACCTTTATTAACCCCTGCACTCTAGTGCTTTCTTTGCCATCAGTCAAGTTCATATATACAAGCATCTATTTTTATCTTCTGGTCTATGTAAAGTGCTTTCTTTGCCATCAGTCAAGTTCATATATACCAGGCTCTATTTTTATCTTCTGGTCTATGTATATATCCTTGAACTCAAAGCCTGTTGAATTAATTGTTGTGGCTGCATAATCTGTATTTATAACTATAAAATAAGTCCTCCCACTTCTTCAAGATTGTCAAGGCTATTCCTGACCCCATTATTTTAGTATACATTTTGGAATGGCCTTGATTTTCTCACAGACACACACACACAAAATCAATCTTTAAAATTTTATTGGAATTGCCTTTAGTCTGTAGATCGATATGAGGATCATTATTTTCCTTTTAATATTGGGTCATCCAATTCAGGAACATATTGTATGACTTCATTTATTTACGTGTTCTTCAATTTTTTTCAATAAATATACCGTTCTGTGTAGATACCTAACATTTTTCTTTCTTATTTATTTATTTCCTTAATTACTTATTTTTTATTATGTTATGTTAGTCACCATAAAGCACATCATTAGTTTTTGATGTAGTGTTCCATAATTCATTGTTTGTGTGTAACACCCAGTGTTCCATGCAATACGTGTCTTCCTTAACACCCATAGCCTAACATTTTTCTATACATTTCCTCTTAGGCATTTGAAGTTGGTTGATGCTTTTGTAAAGCTCCCTTTCTATCAAATTTTATTTTCTATTTTTCACTCATATAAAGATTAATCCACTTGTTGTAGAGTGCAAAGTGTACAGAAATCGTGGCAAATTAATTTAAGTCTAAGAATGCATCGAATACATTTCTCTGGATTTTATACATACACAGTACTATCACCAGCAAATAATGATACTTTCTTTCTTTTCTAATCCTCACACTTTATTTCTTTTTCTTACCATATTGTACTGTCTACGATCTCCTTTAGCAAGTTGAATACATATGGGGGTAGAGGACATCTGTAGCCCATTCCTGATCTGAGAAGAAAAGCTTTCAACATTTCACCATTAAACATAATGTCTGCTGTAAGTTGTATATAGATAATCATTATAAAGGAAGAAAGTTGCCTTTTATCCTGAGTTTGCTAGGAGGTTGTTTTTTTGTTTGTTTGTTTGTTTGTTTGCTGTCAATTTTGTCTAACATTTGTAAAAATTTATTGAAATTACCATTTTTCTCTTACATTCCATTGAAATTGAATTACATTCATTAATTTTTGAACACTAAATCTAACTCACATTAATGAGGCAGGCTCAACTTCTTCATGGTGTGTTATCTTTTGTATACTGTTGGAATTTGTTTGCTACTATTTGGGGATGTTTGAATAGATATTCCTGAGAGAGACTGGTCTGTGATTTTTCTTTTCACTGGATATTCTTACTAGATTTTGGTGTCTAAATTTTCTAGTTCTCATAAAATAAGGTGAAAACTATCTAAAATATTCCTATTCTATGAAAGATTTTGTGAAATATTAGAGCTTTTCTTCTTATCTGTACTTTCAGCTTATCTGTACACTTCATTTAGGCTTCTGACTTCCTTCATGAGGTTTTCTAATATGAATTTGATTTTAATAGACATGAGATTATCCACATTCTTTTTTTGATGCCTTCTCAATTTTCAAATGTACTGGCATAAACCCATGTATCATACCTTCTTACATGTAATGTCTGTATATTGTGTGGTGATGTCCCATTTTGTCATTCCTATATTCATTTTAATGTGCTGTTTTCTTATATTCTTTTTTTTTTAAGATTTTATTTATTTGACAGAGAGAAACACAACCAGACAGGGAGCACAAGCAGGGGGAGCGAGAGAGGGAGAAGCAGACTTCCCGCCGAGCAGGGAGCCCGGTGTGGAGCTCGATCCCAGGTCTCCAGGATCATGACCTGAGCCGAAGGCAGTCGCTTAACCATCTGAGCCACACAGGCGCCCCTGTTTTCTTATATTTTTAAGCAGTTTTACCGGGTGTTTATTTTATCACTCTCTTCAAAACACTAACTTTTGAATTTGCTGATACTCTTGTCTATTTTTTTTTATTTCAGTAATATCTGCTCTTACCTTTATCACTTCCTTTCCTATGCACTGGATACTGTCACTCTTTTGCTGCTTCTTGGAGTGGATATTTAGATTATGATTTTCAGCCTTTCTGTTGAATATATGCCTTTAAAGCTACAAATTTTCGGGGGCGCCTGGGTGGCTCAGTTGGTTAGGCGACTGCCTTCGGCTCAGGTCATGGTCCTGGAGATCGGGGATCGAATCCCACATCGGGCTCCCTGCTCAGCGGGAAACCTGCTTCTCCCTCTCTCACTCCCCCTGCTTGTGTTCCCTCTCTGACTGTGTTTCTCTCTGTCAAATAAATAAAATATTTTTTAAAAAAATAAATAAAGCTACAAATTTTCTTCTAATATGGGCTTTGACTATATCTCACAGCTTTTAGTATATAGATTTTATTCCCTTCCCATTTCTTCAGTTATATGTATGCTTACAAGAGGCATTCCTCCTCAACAGCCCCTGGACCTCAATCTCTATCAGCAATACTTTATCAGGATGTTCTTAGAGCTAACAAACATTTCATTCGCTCATACTGAAGGGAAAGAGGGGCCAAATAGGCTCATGTTTGTTCTTTTCTCCTCCAAAGCTACCAGAAGTACAGCCTATATATATAAAACTCCTACCAATATCTGTATATGTTGGTAGTACACTCTATGCCCAATGTGGGGCTTGAACTTGACCTGGAGATCAGAAGTCTCAGGCTCTGCTCACTGACTCAGCCAGGTTCCCTCTTCTTACATCTATTTTGGTTTACTGGCAAAGTCATAACAAGAGTCCGCACTTACACTGTCTGAGGTGATAGAAAAGCTAGTCGTTCCTGAAAGTAAAGTGGCTATATGTATAAAAAATTATCCCAGTACCATCCGGTAATACACTGTCATTGAAAAAAATCACAAGATTTATGAAATTTGCTGTCAGGAGATAGGAATATAAAGTTCAACTTGAGATCTTTACAGAAGTCAATAAACCATTCTGGGCATCACCTAAATGGAAAAAAAACACTACCTTCTTCGTAGTTTTGTTCAAATAATAATAGTCTTGTACAAGTAATAATTATTTCTAATTCTAGGAATATAAGGATGAAGCTTACAAACACATACCAGAAATAATATTCTTCTTCACTTTAATACATAAAATTATAAACATTTCTCTTTGAAATTTAAGAAAAGTTCATATTCTTTGGCCCACCCTTAGAATATGTTGTCCTAAGCCTCATGTCCTTATTGAATGTAACCGCTGTTTCTAATGAGATAAACTCTCGTATCTGAACTAAGCCATTATAAGTTTTCAAAGGATAGGAGGTCCGAATTCCTCTATCCCCAGACTAAGCAATCAGGAATAAATTGTATAAAGCCATAATTGGCCTTCTTCTGAAATTTCAAAGTTAAATTATTCATTGGCTTACCTTAAAATGATTAAAACGCAGTTGTCTGTATAATAATTCATTCCACTGCCAAGAAGACTCTGGTTTAAAAAAAAAAAAAGATATAATAATTCTGGCTCATTTAAACAGGTTGACTAGCAATGAGAAAATTTTCCTAAAATAAGATAAAGATTATGGACAACAATTAATTACTCTAGTATCTTGAAAGTTATGGAATAAACCCCAGGTAATTCATAAGCATGTCTCATTAAATATCATTAAGCAATTTACCTTTTTTTATTGCTTTGCCACAAGCCACAATAGTTTGATTAAGCAGTAATTCAATCTAAGTAACTGCTATATAAATATAGTTAACATTCATACATTTTAATGTGCATGATATATTTCCTTTGTTTGATACATTTTCTTCCATCCCTTTTCTAATTAAAAAAAAAACAAGTATACTTTTAAATGGCATTTCAGTTGTTAGAAAAACATTTTCATTTGTGATATATAACAAGCCACACAGGGATCTATATTTTACACTTTGAAAGCTGCTCTATCACAGCGCCTGTTTACATGTCAAACATCCAGCAAATCAAGTGATTGGACCATTCATTTCACCATCCCTGAGTACTGTTTGCTTGAAGTTCCTTGTTAGCTAAATCATTCTTTTTTGTTTATGAATCGTTTGGCAAAGTTTTGCCATAGCAACTAAAAAGACTTGGGGAAGGATTTGCAAAATCCTGCCATTTTCTCCTTTCTGAATGCTTCTACAGTGATTTAAAAATCAGGGGAATGATCAGAGCAGGGTGTATATAGTATAGACATACGATAAAACATTCCTGAACTTAGAACTTCCTACTCCACACCTCACATCTCTGATGTGCGGTTCATTGTGAAGGGTCAGATCTGGATTCCACAGTTAGATTTCAGAGTCTCTGCCTCAGGATTTCAAACAGCAGAGAGATTTTAAGGAAGGGTATAAACAGACTTGCAGCCCAAGGCAGCTCTTGGAACGTAAACCAAGCCTGCCTTATTACTAGCTATCGTAACAAATTACACTTTACTCAGACTTTTCTTTTTCTACCAATTGCTTTTGCCTCTTCTCCTTCCCCATGCCATTAGAATTCTCTTTCTTTTTAAAAGATTTATTTATTTGTCAGAGAGAGAGAGGGAGAGAGAGAAAGAGCACATGCCCACAAGCAGAGGAAAGGCTAGGCAGAGGGAGAAGGCTCCCCACTGAGCAAGGAGCCTGATGAGGGATTTGATCCCAGAACCCTGAGATCATGACCTGAGCCAAAGGCAGACACTTAACTGGCTGAGCCACCCAGGTATATACACCTCGAATTCTCAGACACTTCTTTTTGGAGTCTGGAGTCTAATGAGTTGTGAGGTCAGCGCATGAGGCTAAACCTTGTACTCTAGCTGTCCCTGATTTCAACTATGCTCCCTCTTCTGTGTTCCCTTTCTACAAAACAGAGTGTAATTATGTGTTCTTGTGGGTGCTCTGTGATGAGGGATAAATAAATAGGAGACGAAAAGGACCCCAATTGTTTGCAAAACAGGATTTTTACCTCTAGATGTGTGCATGGCGCTAATAATTCTGTCTTAAAGTCTGTCTCCTCACACTCATTTGCTATCTTCAAAGCTCATTTTTAATCCTTTTCTGCACCTAAATATTCAGGGCATTTCAGAAGAGGCTCTCCCCAGCCCTCTGAACCTGCCAGGTGCTGTAATTCCCCTCCACTCCCTCTAGCTGCCTGTCTTCCACCCTTCAGTCCTGTACCAGCCTGAGCCTTGGTTCTCGAGCATTGTCCTGTGATCAAAACCACAGCATCCAGCCCTTCTCATTTCAGCCCTTTATATGCTTATAAATATTTATTCATAACTGCACTTTTCCTGTATGCACTACTATGGAGGCTCTCCCCCGCCCGCTCCCCCAGGTCTCGGACCTCCACGGACCTCCACGGGTGCTGGGAGGGGGTAATGAATAGCAGCTGCTGACCACAGTGACCTGGCAGCCCCCCTGGGGCTTGGAGCAGTTTTAATTCTCCTCCCCAAACCACTGTTAGAACTCGCCCAAGTCACAGGGGACGAAAATAATAAATAGTTAAACATCTCATGGAACGTACAAGTGCATCAATCATTAGAAAATTTTATGATGTTTATTGATCTCTTACACACAGTGTAGGGAAACCCTGTGCCACCCGACAAATGCAGATTCAAGAGAAATCTCCCCCCCACCCCTGCAGCCACCTCTACTCAACATGACCCTGAAGATGTCCTGAAAGTGGGTCGCTCCCAAGCCAATCTCAAACCAACCCGAGCATGTCTTCTCTTCCTTGTTTGCCAACTTTCAATCACTCCCTTCTAGAATTCTGGCTGCATGGCTTTTTATAAACATCCAGTCAACAACTCCAAAAAACTGGATTTTGCAGCCCTTCTGAAAAAAAAATATGCTGCCCAACAGTTGAAAGGTAGGAATTAATACATTTCTGAAAAGTAAATTGGTCTTCCGAAGATGTTCAGACCATTTGCTTTAAAAGTCTCACAGTTTCAAATTCCAAGAAATCATCAGCTCTGTGTGTTGTATGTATATTTTACCTACTATAATACTGCAATAACATCTATAACAATCAAAATTAGGAACCAAAAGCGCCCAACAGTAGCAGAATAAAGATATTCATGTGCACATTGTCTGAATAGTTTGCTCAAATCATTATTGGAAATGGTTATATAAAGGAAATGCTTATAATATAATGTTGGGTAAGGAAATGCAGTTTCCAAATTGAATCCACAGTACAGAATTGACTACCGCAAATGACTCCTTAGTCAGAAAAGGGGCGGAAAAGAAATTCTCTAAAGTTCTAACTGTATTGGGTGGTCCTATCAGATCTGAACACTTATCAATGAAACATATGAATTCAGCGTATCCAACCATGTTCCCACATAACACAGCGGTACCTGCGTTGTACCCAAGCCCCTCTGCTCTGATCATGGGCGGACTGCCGGGCCTGGGGACCTGGGGACCCTGGAGCCACCAGGCACCGCCGGCGCAGTTCCCTGGCCCTACCCCTCTGCTTCTTCAACACCGTCCATTCAGCCCTACCCTCACAGCATCTCATCTCTGCTCAAGTACTTCTTCTACAGATTCTCCGGATTCTTAGTCGCGGTACAATGCATTTTACACTTTCAAGCTGTTGATGAATTAGCTGAGCCCTGGAGATTTTCCCGACTCCTATGAGTTTCCTGTGGCCACTGGAACCAAGTGTTACAAACTCGGTGGCTTTGACACAACACAAATTTAATATCTGATGGTTCTCAGGACCAGAAGTTTAAAGTCAGCCACATGGGCTTCTCAGTTTCACGCGGTGTCTGCGAGGCAACGTTCCTTCTGGGGGTCAGCTGGAACTGTTCACAGGTAGTGTGACCACCCCTGGACACACGGCCATGGCTTGGGTCGGACACGGGAACCCAAAGCCTGGCTGACCCCAGAGGGAACAATATTGCTCAGTATTTTCGAAACACCTGTATTTGTCTCTGGATCATGTTTTCCTGCTTCTTCATACTTTCCAGATTTTCTCCTAAGTGTACATTGCTTTTTTATTTAATAAGAAGGATGATTATTAAGAAAAAAAGGAGAAAAGAACCAAATTTTCCTTTGATGATGAGTTAGAGAATACCAACCCACCAATACTTTAGAATCAACTCAAAGCCTTGGGAAGCCTTCCTAAGACCCTGACCATCACCTCTCTCCTCCACTATCCATGGCTTGAAATTTAATACCACCCAGACCCCCACCGCCCCTAGCATTGTTGAGAATAATACGATGTGATCGAGGCTTTCCATTGGACCGTGGAGCCCTACACGAGAGAGGATGCATTTCATTCATTCTCAATCACTCAGCTGCCGCCCTCAGAGTCTTGCACAGGGCTCTGACCGCTCATTAAGTTGCGGATAATGGAGGCAAGTTAGATATATGTGTACATGTGTATACCATACACAGCTCATATCCATGTATGTGTTTTTATATTAAAGTCACAAACTCTGTAAAACAAAATGTCCACTAAATGCAAGAAACACGGGAGACTGTGTGCACCAAAACCTTTCTTCTCCATTTAATGATTTGTTTAGATTGTTGCCCTTATTAGGGGACCTGCATTCATTAAAAGGGTGCTTGTTTTTTCCTTTACAAATAGCCTTGGGACAAAATAGTAAACTAAAGCAATTTATCACCCTGCCAAGCTAAGAAAACATTGCATATGGCACAGTGAAGAATCACTAATTAGACCTAATTGAGAGAAATTAACACAAAGTCCAAATTACCAAGTATTTTTAAAAGAAATGGAATCTATGGTTTTAAATACAGAGGGAATCTAGCTAACTCATGATAACGAGCCTCCATGTGGCGGGCCTACCGAGCTTGCTTAACAAATAAATAAGATAACATTCTACTGAGCATATTATCGTTTTGGGTTCAAAGTAAAGCAGTTAAAACATATGAAGTTTTCCAGGCTCCCAGCTTCCCTGCTCTTTTGCTTGTGAAGATGTGCTGTTCTTTGTCACCGCCTGCTCTCTTGCCGAGGGATTCCTACCGTGCCCTCTGAGGTCATTCACACTGTGGTCCCTCGTCTCTCCACCTGAGCCCCATCTCTTCATATTGACCCCTGTGCCCCTCACCTGCAGCCATTCCAACCTCCGTTCAGGATGTCCCCCTGATGACGAGAGCTCTCTCCCTTCCCACGGTGATAGGTCCCTGTCACTGAGCCCTCCCTGTGCTCCAAGAATACTTTGAATGCATTATCTACTTTAATCTGTACATCAAGCCTGCCAAGTAGGTGTAACTGTCCATGTGGCAGGAAAGGAATAAATAACTTCACAAAGATCGCTCACAGAGCCAGGCTTCAACTCCAGTTCTGTCTGGCTCTAAACCTCGGACCTCTGAGTGCTTTCCTAGTTCCAAAAGATACCTGCTTCTCCTTTATCCAGTTAGAACTCTTCTCCCCCATCAAGCCTCCCAGGACCTTCCCAAGAAGTCTGTCACTCAGTCCTCTATTCCCCCCAAATAATGGGAAAGCCCTTCCACTCTGGTTTACTGAAAGCACTTCTGACCAGGAATAAGCTAGATGAAGATCACAAGGATGACGCCGTGATTATTCTCCCATCGAGTGAAGCCATCCAGCCCGTGCAGTGGGCAGACAGCTTCCTGCCTAATACCTGCACACACTCTCTGGCTTGGGAACCTCTGAGAATAAAAATAGCCCATTCTGAGTTAGGAATCAATCAATGCTATTTTTTATTAAGGAGAAAAAGATGCCCTACCATATAAAATGTGGTCATCTTAAGAGTAGGTGTATATCAGACACTACAAATGGTATCTACTGGGGTTGGTGAAAAACTCAGTTTCCCCTCATGAAGACCTCAGTGAAATACCTGATGTGTGCGCCTCGGTGATGATGATCGTAAGGAACCTGGCTCTATTGCTCTGTGCTCTGTGTTATTGCTCTATAAGCAGCAACATCTCTAAGGATCACACTTCTGCTTTGTCTGGGTCTGATTCGGAGGGTTTTCACGCAGTGGAAAGAGGCGGGACCCGTCTCCCACGCTCTTCCCCTAAAGAATAGCTTCCCTGATTGGGGGCAGCCCCTAAATCAGGGAGTCCATTTGTCAGGGTCACAGGCAAAGTGGCATGTTCCTCACAAAATCACTAAACAACCTCCCTGGCTGCTCTGAGTCAGAGCTATTGCTTGCAACTATATTACTCCCAATTTTGTGAGGACTATAACAGAAATCAAGTTAGCATCTCTCTCTTTCCACACTACGGGCTTCTCAGGGACAGGGCTGATTTCCTATTTTCCTTTCAGGTTCCAGTGTCTAAGTTTGTCGTGAAAGTTGCCTGACATTCTGAATCAGCCACTGAGTGAGCAAATGAGCGGGATGACTTGGGAAGATGGAGAAAAGGCTTTCATCCCTGTTACCAGTTAAGATTACTCAGTCCCTGCAAAGCCTCCATTTTACTTCCCAAAGGCTTGAAAATGTGGAGTAGGGGTTGTACCAGAATAGACACAATGTTCTTGTGGGACCATCCAAAGTCTTATCTGATTAAAAAAAAAAAAAAGTATTCCTATGCATTATTACCAAATAAATATTTACTTAATAAAGCCCTTTGAAAAATAGAAATGTCCCTCAAACAGAGTCTACACTAGCAAATACTAAGTAAATGCTAAACCAGGGGCCAGTGGGGACCTGGGTGTGGCATGTGGATTAAGTGGGGAAATGTTACAGTTGGAGGAGGTTTAAGGGAGGTAGAGTGATTCGAAGAGCAGGGAGGGGTCACATGATGCTGACTGGAGGTTAGGAATGGACCTTGGAATCTGCTGTCCTACCTTGGGGGCCATGCATTGACCACAAGAGGCTGTGGCCAAGACGGGGTTGAAAGACTACACATGTTGGGGGCCCAACACTGCCAGTCCAGCCAGGCTAGACCGGTCTCTCCATTCCCTTTGTTCATCCCATGGGTAGATCCCCTCCAAGACTCAGTCTGCCCAGCTCGGGCTGGGAGAAAAGGGGGTGAAGAAGAGAAGTGAGAAGAGGACAAGAATGCATGGCGCTCCCACACCTCTTCTCCCAGAAGGCTGTACTTTACCCTGGAGCTCCGGGGCCCGGCTGAGACATGCAGTGTGAGGGCTTGACCCTGATGTTTCACTCTGCTCCATGACATATTTCAGTGTAAAAAAAAAAAAAGAAAAATCACATAAAAATGGGTCCCAGGATGAACACGCACTGAATTTCTCTTTCCTCATCTGTTCTTTTCTGTTACAACAATAAGTAGCTTTATGTCATTTAGTTTAAGAAATTAATTGGTACTTGAGGATACCTAGGTGGCTCAGTAGGTTAAGTGTCTGAGTCCTGATTTCAGCTCAGGTCATGATCTCAGGGTTGTATGACTGAACCTGGCATCGGGATCCTCCCTGGGCATGGAGCCTGCTTAAGACTCTCTCTCCCTCACCCTCTGCCCCTCCCTCCTTCCCTACTCACAGCCCCGCACACCCCTGCAAATATCGCCCTCTCTCTCAAAAAAAAAAGGGGGGGGGAATGAATCAGTACTCCCTGTCTTGGCATTTTCTCATTTGATTTTCAATGAGAAGAAATATGCATTCATAACAGGAGGATTTGATACACTTGGCAAGTTCATTCCTTAGTTAATCTGAACATCCTCTTTTCAATCTTGTCCCGACGTTCAATGAATCCAATAACATGGCGCTCAGGGACAAGCTATCGATACACTCAACGGCACAGATGAATCCCAAAGAGACCCTGAAGACTGAACGAGGCCTATCTCCAAAGGTTACCAACTGCATGATTCCATTTATATAACATTCTCAAAAACCAAGGCATTTTCAAAGACAAAACAGCAAAAGGCCAAGAAACAAAACTATGGGAAACAACTGAGAGCAGATCAGTGGTTGCCAGGGAGTGGGGTGGGGAGAGTGTGGCCAGCAAATGTCAGCACGAGGGAGTCTGCCTGGGTGATGGAACTGATTTCACACAAATCTCTGCAGCGCTAAAGCTCAGAGAAGCGCACACCTACAAAAATGTCAAGTTTACAGTATATGAGGTTTTAAAAATTTAAATTCCTCCCTGCCAAAAAGGCAAGGGCAAACAGTAAGAGTGTGAAAAAAAAGGATAGATGGTTCAATGCAATGTTAGTACAGTTCAGGCCAGATTAAGATGCCAAAGACACTATGGGGACAAGTGGAGAGAAATACTACAAACTCCGTGCATTTTCTCATTTGCTCTCATGTAAATCTTCAGGGCACAGATCAAGAAACCCAGACTTGGAGGAGTTAATTATCCTACCAAAGAACATCCAGTTGTTGAGCGACAGAACTAGATTCCAATCTATGTCTGTGTCTCTCTAAAGCCTGCAATCTTTGCAGTAAAACACCAGCGGAGGGACATCACTCTACCTCACCTGCAGAAACGACAGTATTGACGAAGCCGGAGGTTTCCTGTTTGCTATCCTTTGGGTGGTTTGAGCTTTATTGACACTCTTGATGAAAAGCCAGATCTTACAATGCTATCTTTTAAAAAAAAAAAATATGTATTTAGAAGAATGTTTCAAAAATCAGCTCATGGCCAAATTGTTCCAAACAAAGTTCAATGCAAATGGATTTCAAAAGAATCAGAAAATTAAGACAGGGTTTCCATATTGGGTGAGTTAGGGAGCACAGGCTAATCCAGTAGGACAGTGAAAAAGGGGTGATGGAAACTTACATAGGAAATTCCCTGCAAATTTCCAGTTTGTGCCAAGCCAAAAGGACAACATTGGTTACAGATGAGTCCAAAAAACAGACCCTGTCTTGATGATGTAGAAATGATCTTTATGTGGGAGACATTAATGCTCACAATTTCATATCACCCTTTTAATCGTTCTGTGGATGGAAAAAAGAAAAAAACAGTACAGACTTCGCTAAAGCAAAAATAGCCATTTGATTTCACCTAAAATAATCTTACAAAAAGTCAAATTTAGCGGCTGACCCCTTCTGAGATAAGAAACTGGAAAACCTGCAGATGAAAGGCACTAAAAGAACAGCTTGCTCTCTCCCCGACAGCAGTTAAATCTTTCTGTTCATCACTGTACAAGCCTATAGTCTCAGATGCAGGCATGTATTTTACTAAGTCTTAATTCAAAATGGCATATGGCAGGCGGCTCTGGGAATGGCCTAGAGGGAGACACAGCTCTTGATGGTTCTAAGCCAGCCCCTCTCAGAGCCTCTAGTTCTGAACACTCAGACTGGCATTTCTCATATCAGGGGGGCAATGTAACAAACTTTTAAATATTCTGTTCATTACCTGAAATCTTTTTTTTTTCCTTCTACAACCTTAAGAGTGTTGTAACCTTGACCCGTAAAGGGAAGGCAGTGCTTTGTTGCAATTCCCTAATGAATCCTGTTTGCCTCTCTATGCCTGCCTCTCGTATAAAGACGTGCACAGACAATCTGGGATACAGTTTGTGTGTGTTTATGCCTGCAACTCCGTGGGAGATACGAGAACTCAAATACTCCACTTCAGCCTCTCTTAGAAACTACAGAATGCTTTCCTGGGTCTAAGTGCATCTCCACGCCATTCTTTCCCCACCTAGGTCCCGTTCACTAACATCTTACATTTTTGTTGTACCGAGATTTATTTTTTAACAGCCTTACTGAGGAATAATTCACACACCATCACAATCACTCATTTTATGTGTACTGCAGTGGTTTTTCTATTATGTTTCTATTGCTGCATAACAAATTGTCATTCAATTGGCGCTTGAAACAACAGAATGTATTTTCAAACAGTCTGCGTAACTCCCAAGTCTGGCCTGGCTCCCCTCATCCTCTGCTTGGGTCTTTCGGGGCCGGAGTCAGGTGTCAGCAAGGCTGTGTGTTTCACTGGAGGTCTGGCGAGAACCCACCCACAGGCTGAAGCAGGCTGCTGGCCAGATGCAGTCCCTCATTCATGGCACCAAGGTCCGCACTTCCTAGCTGGCTGCGAGCCAGGGCAGGTTTTCCTCTTAGAGGTTGGCTGCTTTCTTTCTCGGGTCTCCACGTAGCCTCCTCATTGGCAACGGTGGGGTCAGTTCCCCTGACATCTGGAGTCTCCCCGTCTTCTTCTCTCCCTCCTCGCTCTGATTCCAGCTGAGAAAGTTCTCTGACCATCTGAAATAATGCAAGAGAATCTTCCTATAACCTCCCTACTAGAAGTCCATGCTTTAAGGACTTTTGCAAAGTTTCTTTTGCCAGGTACTGTAACAAACTCACAGTGGCAGGGACATCTTGGAATACTACGCAGCTCCTTGCAGAGCTATTTCATCTAGCCCCTCAAAGATCCGATTAATGGGGTTCTAATGTTCATGAACCAGCCTTGCATGTGGGCTGTCCCGGCACCAGGGTTTTAATAAGATTTGGGGGCATTTTTATTCAAGGCAAATCAACATTGTTAGGGTCAGTGGATAAGAAGTTGAGAGGCGCCTGGGTGGCTCAGTTGGTTGAGCAACTGCCTTCAGCTCAGGTCATGATCCCGGAGACCCGGGATCGAGTCCCACATCGGGTTCCCTGCTCAGTAGGAGTCCTGCTTCTCCCTCTCTCACTCTCCCTGCTTGTGTTCCCTCTCTGGCTGTGTTTCTCTCTGTCAAATAAATAAATAAAATCTTTTTAAAAAAAAGAGTAGGAAGTTGAATTCTGATTACCATCCTATGCCAAGAACTTTCAAATCCATTTTCTGACTTAATCCTACGACCTCTGTCAGTGGACGTCGCTGTCCTCCAAACAGATGAGACTCAGTGAGGTTAAGTGACTTGTCCCATGTCACAGTCTTGGGAGAAGAGCCAGGATTGGAAGTGGGATCTTCTCTAAAACCCAAATTTTGTCCAGGTGGGGTGAAAGGTGGGCCAAATTATACTATCCCTGCTCATGTCTTAGCTTCACTACCCAGCACGATTTTGTCAGAGACATGCTTGCTTGCTTTCAGCCACTCAGAAAATATTTCCTGAGGTCCTCTGACCTGTCCTCTTTCGGGACACCGGGGATTCATCACGGGGGAAAAGCAAATGTTGCTGGTTTCATAGAGCTCACATTCTAGCGTTGCAAGGCAGACGACAACCTAACAAAGAAAGAAGTTACATGGTGTCTTTTAAAGATGATAAATGAGAGAAAAATAAAGTTGGATGTTGGACGGGGCCCGAACCAGGATGGGGCCGGACAAGGTAGTGGGATTTAAAAATTTTAAATAAAATAGTCCGTGTAGGCCTCACTATGAAGGTGACATTTAAGCAAAGACTTGAAGGAGGAGAGGCACACGTGAAAGGAAAATGTACACAGGAGCAGAATATATCAATGTGTCAAAACCAGCGACATGTAACATCATCAATTTAAGTCTGGTTCTTTCCCAAAGAAGGGGAATTATGGGACTGTCAGCTAAGATGGAGATAAGGTGAGGCTTCGGGACCATAACGGCAAAGACTTGTTGAGATTCACAAAGTGGCCAGGCCAAACAGTTTACATGCCTCTCCACTCGTGGAAGGAGGCCTCGCTATTTTCACAGATGTACATATGCGGTCTTACGGTGTTTAACCAACTCTGAAGGTCACTGATCTGGTCCGCATCCCAGAGTCATGGCTCCTGATCATGGTGCCTTATTTTCTTTGAGGAAGGGCAGTAAGTAGACAAGTGATGCCCTCAGACATTACAAAGAATACTCTGGGCTTCTCTGCATTTTTCCATCGGTGCAAAAAATCCCCCCAAACATGGACATGTAAAATTGCACGCTAATGTCTAAACGCACTCATAGACTTGAACCAACATGCAAGGAATTACTTTTTATAATGTGCTTTTTGGAAGGAGGAAGTACAAGAGGGCTGTATGCAGGAGGAAATCCCTACAATTTGTTATAGGAATCAGGACAGCTAAGTGCAAGGCAGGGAGACAATACGTCTGCAAAATCCTCAATTCTCCTGGGCTGATTTAGCCGCATGGTGATGGCCTTGGACCTCTGCAGGTAATTTTTGTTTTCATTGCTTTAGGAAATACTCCCTGGCTTCCTGGTCACAGCAGAGCAGATCCCATCAGATAAGGTAAAGCAAGGGAACAGTTCATGAATTCATCTCGGCTATTAAATCACATGAGCGTTTCAAAATTGCACTAGTCTTTTTTGGAAAGGAGGAGAAAGAGGAAAGCAGGGGGGGAAAGTAGAATGAAAGAGAAATGAGGGGAAAAGGAGAACAAATGATCAAAAGATTCCATTTCCATTACGCTTTTCCACTTGCAACTTAAATTTGCCCAAAGCCAAGAAAGAAAATGCCTATTTCTTATCTCAGATGGTGAGATTATAATGTTTATTTCTTTGAATGCCAAGCCTCATATCTTTTCTTTTAATATTACTTTGTATCAAAGATCCTGTGAGGGCAGCTCCCCAGACTAGTTTCTGCCTTTATTCATTTTTCTTTTAATAACAGCTCAGAAATCCAGCCATCCTTTGTTTGCCCAAATCCACTGGTTTTCATTCAAAACTGAAATATTTCTGGGATGAAATGTGAAAGAGCATAACCTGTTCAGTTTAAGTTAACTCCATCCTGATCCCTCATAAGCTGTGATAGAAATCCTGAAGTTTTGTTTAGACATTCTTCTTTGATTTGGGAACAAGCTCCCTAAGAAAGATTATGGCTTTAAGCCCACGCATTCACAATGGCACTCTGACTACCTTTTAAAGTTATAGATTCAAGATCTAGCTTGAAAAGCACATCACAGTTTGAAAGGATAAGATTTTGAGTTCATGTATACTGACCATGCTCAGATCTAGGGGGCAGCTGGACCAGTCCTGGGGCTAAGATTGAGTGATTGCAGAGTCAGAGGTCAATGAGACCAGAAAGTTCTTTGCCAGATCTGTACGGAAACAGACATTGGGGCATTTCCACTGAGTAAGGCCCCGATACTCCTACTTCTTCCCCAGTAAACACATTTGGATGCTATAGGTTGATACTGCATAATACCACTTTTCTCGCGGGTCTTTGTTTCTTGTAATCGTATTTATTAAAGTATAACATTAATACAGAAAAGTGTGCAAGTTGTAAGACTGCCAATTGATGAGTTCCTGTGTAGTAAACATCCCTGGGTAACCAACACCCAAGTCCAATGATAGCTATGCCGCTTTTTGCATGAATAATTTTGTGGGTGAGCTGAGAAGTCACCCATGCAAGTGTTATTGACATCATGCTGATGGGCTAAGATGACCCTGAGCAGGGACAGCATGCAAGAAAGTGTCAGGTCAGGGGGTCCAGGGTCGGGGGTAGTACGTACTAGCACAAGAAAGTGGAAAGTGTGCCTGACAGCCCCGGGGGTGTTGAGATGGGTTCTATGAGTGGGGTTAGCCGTGTGCCAGAACCTAGGAGGCAGCTCCCTCCCACATCCCCAGCTTGGGCGCAGGACCAGGGGGACCTCTGAAGTCCCCCTGGGGCTCTTACTTTGCTGTGGAATCTCCTGTCTAAACGTAACACACACACAAGCACAGCGGCTTTTCACCAGCTAAGAGAGAAGCTGGACTTCCAGCATCCCAAACATTACAGAAATCCGGTCTTATGGGCTGCTAATGAGTTGGAGAGACAGAGTGGGCAAAAAGGAAATCAATTATATAAGCAGTTTCTTCCTTAGTTGAAACTAATGAAAGTCATGATAAGCAATTCTATTTGAGAGTCAGGAGGAAAAAAAAAATTTATGAAAGTGTTAGGTTTAGGTCAAACATGCAAAGTACCACAAAACAGTTCATAATTATTTTACAATAAGCAAATGTGATTTAAATGTCATAAAACCATCCTACTCAAAAATACTAAGAGGTTGGGGCACCTGGGTAGCTCAATCGGGTAAGCGTCTGTCTTCAGCTCAGGTTTTGAACTCAGGATCCTGGGATAGAGTCCTCCATCAGGCTCCTTGTTCAGGTTCCTTCCCTCTGCCCCTCCCCACCACCCAAGCTAACTTTCTCTCTGTCTTGCAAAAATAAATAAAATTTTTAAAATATATATTTATACCAAGAGGTTCTTTATGCATACAATATTCATTAATATCATAGGGTTTTTGAAATTGCTACTTTCTACTACAAAGTACAGGAAATATTTTACATATTTTATTTACTTTTTTGAAGATTTTGTTTATTTATTTATTTGAGAGAAAGCACGTTCGCACGCCCGCACATGAGTTGTGGGAGGGGCAGAGGGAAAGAAACTCAAGCAAACTTCCTGCTGAGTGGAGAGCCCCACGCGGGGCTTGATCCCAACCCTGAGATCATGACCTGAGCAGAAACCAAGAGTCTGGGGTTTAACCGACTGAGCCACCCAGGTGCCCCTACACTTTTTATTTTTTAGCACTATCTCTAATGAACTTTTAACAATATCTCTAACTGTTAATAAAAGGAAACCTCCTTTAAAATGGAGCCAGGGGGTGCCTGGGAGACTCTGTACGTTAGGTGTCTAACTCTTCATTTCAGCTCAGGTCACGATCTCCTGGCCAGCAGGTGGAGTCCCACGTGGGGCCCCACACGCAGCTTGGAGCCGCTCTGATTCTCTGTCTGCTTCCTGCCACCCCCCCACCCCCACACACACCTCACACTCTGTCACTCACTCTAAAACAAACAAACAAATAAGTAATTTGTAAGAATAAGTAAAAAAAAAAAAAAAAAAATGGAGTCAGGAGACAGGAAGGGGGGCTCTCCTGCCCTACCCATTCATCCCCAAATGCAGACCCCACAGTTGGAGACTTAAAAGGTTTCCTTCTCTCCCTGGCAACAGCACAGCCAATGAGAGATGAGAGATAGTCACAACTCAGCCAATGAGAAGCCACTAAACCTCAACTCCCACCCCAGTCACTCTCCCCCTCTTTCCCCTACAAAAGAACCTTCCTCTGCTTTGTTGTTAGGACTTCTCTATAGGTTTGCTGTAAAATGCTTATCCCAGACTGCAATTCTCTGTGAATCCTAAATGAACCTATGTTTGCTGGTAAAATAACTGGCAGCTTTATTTTTAAGGTTAGACTAACTTAGTAGTTCCTTGAAGGAGAACAAAAGTAAGCAATGCATAAAACAAGGGAAAATATAAGGTGACGTTCGTGCCCAGAAATACCTCGGGATATATAAAAAGTTCTCTTACATAGTTTTCTTGTCAAATATAGTTTTTCAGGATAGAACTCTTTTGAGGCATTAACCAATTTGCATCATTAACAAGTGACACAAATTATTTTCCCAAATGTCAGCAAGGAAGAATACGGAACAGATGCCATAAGCAGCTATAGATCTCCTGTGGGAGGAAAGACAAGTAAGGAAGAAAATCAGGAGCCAGCACTAAGGGCTGCACAAGAACTCTTGCCAAGCTTTCCTTGCACAAATGCGTTCACCTAGGTTTCAGAGGGGGCTGCAGGCACTGGCTATACCCCTGCGCCCCAGCAGAAAACATCTGGATTACTGAAATCTAATCTTCTTTGCCCTGAGCCCCTCTGCTGGGTAGTGGTTAGGATGCCAGAGCTAGGCGGCTCCCTGTCAAATTCCTCCCACACCACAGACCTCTGTGTGGCCTGGGGCAAGTTAATCAACCTCTCTAGGCTTTAGTTTCCTCCTCTTTAAAACATGTCAACTCCAAGGTCCTCACTCCTAGCACTGCCTTGAGGGTTAAATGAAACACTGTACGTCGGGAAGAGTGAGTGGCACTTAGCAAGTGCTCCCCAGAAAGAGATTTTGTTGCAACTAAGGTCTGCAACACTTGTATCTTTGGCAAGCTGGAATTCAAAGTCTGGCATTTCCTCACAAGGGGCTGAGTTTGGGAAATAGTAGAAGGCATTAAAAGCTGATGAAGACCAGCCCGGGGCAAGGAACAGGAAACGAGGCGACGGAAAATGCAGGCATGATTAGTGTTTTCAAGTCACAGGGTTGGTCAGGAGTGGTGTCGAAGGTGTGTGCAAGGAGCGTGCGGTCCTGGCCCCGCGTGCAAGCTCCCTGTGGGCAGGCAGGGGGCCCGGCCATCTGTGGGTGCAGGCCTCTGGGCACTCTTCATACTGCTAAGCCACCCAGAGTCACAGTCGGGGAGATCTGAGAGCGGATGTGGGGAGGACGCGAGGCGCCCTGTCCAGAGGGCTGACCTGAGCCAGGACACGGGAGCGATAGAAAGCAGGGCCTACGAGTGTCCACGATTCAATTCAAACAACAAGGCCAAAGAAGTAGGAAGGCGTCAAATGATTCTCCCCAAATCCCCGAGCGTGGTCTGAGTGTGTCGACACCAGCTGTCCCTTCCCCAGAGCCATAAATCAGGTATAAACTCTTGCCTCCTCTGTCTTCTGGTCCCAACATGGTTCTAAGAAGACAACACAGAGCTGTCCGACTCCATGGGTTTGAGCCGTGGACAAGAGAAGGTGCTAGAAGCAGTCATCTGCGACAAAAGTGATCAGAATCCCAAGAGAGAGGCCATGCCCGGACAGCACCCAGGCCGGGGAAACAGCACTACAGGAACTTGTGGGTGACAGCAGGTGCTGAGGGGGGCGGCCACACTGCAGCCCGCGCCAGGGAAACCACAGGCACTGGGCAGGGCCGGGAGCTCCCACCCGCCCCCTCTCAGAGGAGGTGTGCCCACCAGCCACCAGCGTCGCCTTCGTGGAGACCCCGCTCGGAGCCACGCGCTGTGGGTGAACAGGGCCGTCCTATGTAAAGTCCCTCACCTTTCAACACAGTTGTCACATTGAGTCGGGGAGAGAATCTGTACCTGCTACCGGGGAGCTGGTGGTATCCAGTTGGGGTAGGGAATCAGCGACGCCAACATCAAACGGTGATCGTAAATGTCCCCCAGACTGTGGCCAAGACCAGGGGAGAACAGCAAGAAGGCAAGAGAAACTGGGGCAGCAGAAGCCGGTCAGTCCTGCCTGTCTAAGCTTTGGTGTTGCTTAGCAGCCCCGAACATTCAGAAGAACATTTCCTCTTCCTTAAGGAGGCATTTCCACAGGCTTCCCCGGGCTCCAGGAATAAAAGCCGCTAAGGAAAGTATTGAGTGTTCGGTGTGTATATACTGGGCCAGACATAAATAATAAAGCAAGGGCGTATTGATTATTCTCAAAACCCAACATAAATACAATCAGCCATGCCCACCTCTGGCTTTTTCTTCTATTTCAGCCAGACGTGTTGTATTTTGTGCCTGCGAGCGAAATGCTGTTCACCTCGAGGAAGGGCAATGGACCGTTCCTGGCAGTAAAAACTAGTGCACATGACAGAATGTTCCATCGTAGGGCTCCCATGTCATTTTTTCCCATATATATAATGGGGGTTTGATTTAAGGGGGACAATCTCCTTCCTCTCCTGTGGCACACGGCTGAGGGACCGAGTGCTCATTAAGCACACACACGACACTCTGCTCGGAGCTGTGCAAGTTCCCACACCTGTGAGGGGCACAGAAGGACGGAGCTAAAAACGAAGGTCGTTTCTATTGCACAAAAGGATGCTCCGACTTCGGATCTGACAGACAAGATGCTTTGCCCTGTGCAGTTACATGCCTGCCCTGCTATTTAGGCTCAAAACCGAGTTTGGGGGACGATCTACATGTATCTCTCTCACTAGAGCTTTGCTGGGGTACAGGCATTGAAGCCCAGGGCCAATCCCATGGTGACTTTGATCAGCTAATTACTACAGAGCCATTCAGCTGTCTCCTATCATCATTTCTTGACAGCGTTAGAAGATGTACCAGAATAATTAAAAACAAAAGTTGCTTTTTATACACATGTACACCCTGTTCCCCAAGGCACTTTTCATCTTGCTCATAGGGAAGCTGAAAAACAAATGAGTTGAATCTAGCAAGAAGAGAGTCCTGGAACCAAGAAAGACAAATATCTCGCCACAGTCTGTGTGTATATATGACTCCCACGGAGTAAAGGAGGGGTGCTATGCAGGAAGGGGCGGCGGGGCCTGGGCACAGGTTTGTTCCTGCGTGCCAGGGGAATGAGAGCACCAGGGCGTCCTAAGGCAGCCTCGCGTTTTCTAGAAGCCGCACGCCAGCTTCTGCATGATGCTCCCCTTTGGGCGGAGAACAAAGCTTTGGAGAACCTCTGTCAGTCTTGACAAGAAAAACTCCTTTTTCTTGTTTCTTCACATTTTGTACATATCCAGAAATGTTTCGTTAAAGTTAAATCCTACAAAATTAAGTAAATGAGAGACAGGAGAGGAGGGGTGGGCCCAAGTGAACAGAGGATTTGCTTTTCATCGCTAACACCCTAGACCGAAGGTATATTCACAGGGTTGACCTCTCAGATTCCAAAAAGAACCCCCAAATTTAAGAATGCTTCATTGCCTATAATAGTGACTTTTAATTGTTTTTGAGCCTTTGATCATTTGAATCATTTGTTCAACAAATATTTATACTTTGTGTTGGTGTTTTTCTAAGTTCTGAGGATATAGTAGTAAATAGAACAAAGAGCCCTACTCTCCTGGGGCTTATAATTCCAGTGAAAACAGGCAAAGAAGCAAGGGAAATCAAGTTTGCAGATCAGGAGTGGAGAGGAAAACAAGCAGGGACTGGGGACAGGGTTCCCAAGGGTTTGGCACCCAGAGTCCCCAGTCCAGGAATTCCCTTAGTGTGGGCAAACCCGGAAGGCTGATCACCCTAAACGAATGAAGGATAGGGGCGCCTGGGTGGCTCAGTTGGTTGAGCGACTGCCTTCGGCTCAGGTCATGGTCCTGGAGATCGGGGATCGAATCCCACATCGGGCTCCCTGCTCGGCGGGGAGTCTGCTTCTCCCTCTCTCCCTCCCCCTGCTTGTGTTCCCTCTCTGGCTGTGTTTCTCTCTGTCAAATAAATAAAATCTTTAAAAAAAAAAAAAGAGTCAAGAATAGCCTCTGAAAAAAAGAAAAAGAAAGAGAAAAAAAGAAAAGCCTCTGAAAAGATGAGGTCTTGGCAGGACGTGAAGGAGGTTAGGGTGGGCAGAACCATCCAGAATAGTAGAGGAAGGCCTTGAGGTGGGAGGCCGGGGACCACCAGGAGGCCTGGGCTGCGGTGGTGCTGAGAGGCAAGCGGCAAATGGGGATGGAGGGGTGGTGGCCCCTTGGGGGCAGAGAGGGCAAGGAGGGCAAGGGGTAGGGAGGAGAAAAGGAGGGTCAGGGGAGGACAGCAGAGGGAGGAGAGTGGGGATGGGGGAGGGTTAGGGGTGGGGGAAAGGGAGGCTGTAGTTCACCTCTGGAGCATGAAGAGGATATGGGCTTTTACCTCAAGGGTGGCAAGCCATGGGGAACATGCAGCTCTGGGGAAGAGAAATTACAGGGTAAGGATGAAATGAGAGATATGGATTATAGAAACAAAATAGTTCAGGAAAGCTTAAGCAAGAAAAGCCAGGGCCCTTCTGGCGCAGGGGCCATATCTCCTTGTAAGAGCCTCTGAGCCAGACAATTCCCAAAGTTCTGAGAACATGTCCTGAATGCCGACCAAAAGAACAAACACCCAGATTCACCTATGTTCCTCTATGAACTGATAAAGGAGAGTTTTAACTTTTAATGTTTGCAGGCCTTGCTTTTAGGCTCCCAGGGAAACTCTAACATTTACCAAGGTCAAAGTCAAAATGACTGGGCAAAACCTCAAAGCGGTGGTGGGGGGTTGGGGGGGTGGGCTGTACGTCTGCCCCAAGCACACATCGTATTTCTGCTTCGTTAAAAAAAGAAGAAATAATAACCAAAAAGGAGCATCCCAAACATAAAGATGGAAACAAAAAAACAAACCACCCTGGTTTTTTATAAGATTAAAGTCAGATAGCCTTGCACATGCTAAAAACATAAGAAAAGCTGCTAACTTTCTGGAATGTCTTTTGTCATGATGATTTATAACTCTTTATGTAAAAACATTTAATCCTATCCCAAATGTTCCCTCCCCAGAGCGCTCTCTTCTGTGTGAAGATTGTGTATCTCAGGCTGCCGTCCTCACTTGGGCTCAAATAAAACTCTTCTCCTTGCTCTTTAAAATTTTTAAAAAAGTTTGCTCATTTTGCGTTGGCAGAACCAAATGGCTGTTATTTGGGGGCAGATTTATTAGGAGTTTGACTTTCTGATTTGTATATTTTTGTCCTGCATGTTTCTTTCTCTGGCAATAAACTTATGTTCTATAGGTAAAGACGAAATAAAGTTATATAGATAGTGCTATATATCCTGTGTCCTTTGAAACTACGCTTGCACCATTGAGATAACCCACCTGTGTTGAGTAGACTCATGGGGGCCCCTGGCATTCCCTCCTTCCTCTGGCCCTGACCCTGACACTGTTTTTTCTCCACACTGGTGACCCTCCACCTCCGCCACCTTCAGGCAGGCCTCCAGTGCCACCGGCTCCCCGTCCTGATGGCTCTCTTCTGCCACAGTAGATGACAGTGAAACCACTTACTTAGAATCGAATCATTCTGTCTCCTTATGTTTTAGGTCATATGTCCCTGCAGTTATATTTGACTTCCCAAGTGTGTCCCTTTGTCCCAACTAAATTTTAAGTCAGACTAGAATAGGGAGTATGCCGTACACACCTTTGTGTGTCCCATGGAATTTGTTTGGGACACGGCGAGGCCTGGGGATCTGCATCTCCGCAAGCTTGCAGATGCGGCAAACGCTACTGATCCCTGAGCCACAGTTCCAGAACCCTGCATCCGGCCAGAACTTTTCTTACGGAATCTATTAACCCGGGATATCTGGAACGGTAGTTAAGGGGATAAGGATTTCTTCAAGAGGTTGTATAATTTTCTGAAATACAACATAATACCTACGTCTGTATTGGCAATTTTCTAGGTAGAAGATCCATGGATTTCATTAAATATGAAAAGGCCTCAGGCCCCTCCCCCCCAAAAAATCAAGGGCCATTGATTCTAAGCTCACGTCCTTATTTACAAACCAAGTCCCAGACTTGTTAACTGACTTGGGCCTTGTCATTCTGCAAGACCTTAGCAATGATTATTAGATAAATTATATTCTTGCATTTCTCAAGGATCCATATTATGAACACATTGTTAGTATTCAGTTAGATAACTTTGCCCTCTAAGACCTGCCATTAACACACAAAAAAAGAAAACAAACGAACAAAAAACCCTCTTCTCTCACTCACTTCTCAATGTCATGATGTTTTCTCTAATAAAGTATCAGTAAGTTTCACTTTGGCATGAATATTGTGCTGTCTCATAAAAAGAATATGGACGCTGACTAGCACTGGAAACTTTTCTACAAAGAAATGACAATGAGAACACCATCAGACTTTTCTTCAACAATCCTTAATTCTAGCCTGTGTGGAACAATACCTACGATATTTTGAGGAAAATTTATTCTAAACCTGGAAATCTGCACCAAATCAAACTGTCAACAAGACTGCAGACAAAACAAGGATGATTTCAGACAGGCAAGGAACAAGGAGGTGTTACTAGTAAATTTCACCTGAGGTGCATTCCATTAAAATAAAAAGATAATCTAAGAAGAAATTTAAAGAATCCAAGAAACATGAGTGTATGATCAAATTTATCAGAATAACAAATAAATGAGAGCTAAAGGAAGCAACCAGTCCAACTTAGGACTGAGGTAGAGAGATTTGAGAAAAAATACTTTCAAGAAAAAAATATGAATTTCACTGAACAGATAGCAAGACAATTAAGATGTGGAAGGTACTGTCTGTTTAAGATGTAACATGTTCTGCTAACAGAAAATAAAAAATGCATAATTATAAAATCAAGGAAAACAAAGCACTTTGCAAAACAGCATTGTATAAAGAAAAAGAAATTTAAAAGATGGAATAATGTTAAATAACTAAAGAGTAGATATAATTTTACCTTACAATTTCATATTTGAGCAGGGCTTAGTGACATAAACTCACATTCAATTTATTTATTTATTTATCTATCTATTTATTTATTTATTTGATTTTTTTTAATTTATTTAACAGACAGAAACATAGCTAGAGAGGGAACACAAGCAGGGGGAGTGAGAGAGGGAGAAGCAAGCCTCCTGCTGAGCAGGGAGCCCGATGCGGGGCTTGATCCCAGGACTCCAGGATCATGACCTGAGCCAAAGGCAGACGCTTAATGACTGAGCCACTCAGGTACCCTGTACATTCATTTATATTAGGATTCAATCATAAAACATCATTCTAGCGTACATATTATTTTTTAATCATATTGTTTTAAAGGTTATTATTTATTTTCAGATTTTATGATCCACCAGAAGCAAAATTATGGAAGAATTAATTTTAGTTATCAAACATAACACAAATATGAAGCTTTGACAATGCAAAAAGAAATATAAAGATGACAGAGCTGGGAGAATGGGTTGAAAAGTGATGTTTTTACCATTTTATATTGGGGAGTAATGGAGGTTGTCCAGAAGTATGAGAATAACCTTAGAGAAAATTCATCATTTACTATGGTTTACCACTAGAGATCTTTCCAATTAGTAATAGAATAAAACTCCCTAGATAAATAGTGTGTAACAATACCTACAATAATCATCATACTTAAGAGAGAAACTAAACACATATATTTTAATATCTTTTAATCTCAAATCTTATCTTACTTTTTAATATTAATGTTTAAAACCAACGGATGTAGCCAACATAGTAAGGAAAGAAAAAGAAATAAGACATGAAAAGGGAGGAAGAAAAGAGATAAAATTCTATTTTTATGGAAGGAAATGAAATTAAAATATTAGATATTATAAGAAATTTCAGCAAGTTACCAGATAAAATATCACTTGTAAAAATCAACAGCATTGTTCTATAGAGCAACGACCAACTAAAAAAAAATAATTAAAAATAAGATCTTAGTGACAATAACCACAAAACCATAAAACACTTGGGAACAAATGTTTTATAAACGTAAAGGTCCAAGGCTTTATAGAGTAAAATTTTTAATTCTATTAAATGACTTAAAGGAAAATCTATTCCACATTCTTAGATTGGGATGTCATGATGTCAAATTTTCATCAATTTAATCTATAAAATCAGTGCAATCTTAATAAAAATTCCAGCTTAATTTCATATGTTAAAATAGCTCATTTAATTTTGGAAAAGATCAAATAAATACCATTTATCTTTCTAGATATTAACAGTTATCATGACAGCACAGTACTAATGTAAGAACAGATAACTAGACCAAAGAACAGCATAGACTGATGCAAGAGAATAGCTCGAGGACAGACCTATATGCGCATACCTACGAATACACACATATGTGAATCTAATATGTCACAAAGGTAACACTACAAAAACAAAGAGGAGAAGAGCGACTATTCAGTAGACAGTGGTAAAAAAAAAAAATAATAATAATGGGGCGCCTGGGTGGCTCAGTCGTTAAGCATCTGCCTTTGGCTCAGGTCGTGATCCCGATGTCCCAGGATCTAGCCCTGAATCGGGCCCTCTGCTTGGCGGGAGGCCTGCTTCTCCCTCTCTCACTCTCCCTACTTGTGTTCCCTCTCTAGCTGTGTTTCTCTCTGTCAAAGAAATAAATAAAATCTTAAAATAATAATAATAATAAGATGGAAGAAAAAAGAATACTGTGGTTCTATCCAATGCCTACCCCACAGCGGAGAGTAAATCCTAGGTAAATAAACAACTAAAAGTCTAACAAAATCATGAAATTAACCGAAGGAAACAGAAAAGGATAACATTGTCAGTCAGAAAAGGACTTAAGAGTTTAAGGAGGACTTCTTAAAGCTCGAAAAGCACAAATCAGAAGATAAAAAAAAAAAAAGTGCTTCCAAAAGAATAAACTTTATGGCAAAATTTCTCATCATTCATAGTGGAGAGCCTGTGGGTACTATCTAAAGTTGATAAACTAAGAATCGGTAGCACTGATGTGTTATTTGGAAATACAGTGATAACCAGAAAGGAATTTAAAACCAACACAAAATTAGTAAAATTTGGTTACTTTGAGGAGTGGAAATGGCATTCTGAAAATAGACTGGAAAGTATTTCTTTCTATTCTGTATTTTTAATATTATTATCAATGTACACGAATGTTGTTATCATGCATATTCCTAGCTTTACTTGTTTTCAAAGCCCTGGAGCCGGACTTGGCCTCTTCTTTCCTAATGCATGGAAACTGTAAGAGGAGGTCATTATAAAAGGAATCTAGAATCAGATCTAGAATCAGAAAGACTTTTTAAAATCATTTCGCAAGAACATTCCAATGAATGCTTTCCTTTTATGGAAAATAGAAAAAAATATTATCTTTATTGATCAAGGTGGCCCATGCTGGAAAGTGTATACGTTAGTAAGGGCTGTGGAGGGCATTCACCTTTGGCCAACCATCACCAAAAATGCTATTTCACATGTGTATAAATGCATATATTATACCTAGATTTTACACCCTTTGGCTATAGACACCTGTTTTTCAAACAAGCAGCACCATTTTTATTTACAACCTTTATTCCAGGTTTTTAATATGTCAATTCTAATTCCTTTTGTCTTTTTTTTCTTAATTTAACTCTGCAGACTCATACATACAGTAATAAGTGGCTTCATATTTTTTACAAAGGAAGGAAAGGAGGGAAGAGAGAGGTAACAATCATAAGGATTCAGCTAGGTTGTGTTTGTAACAGAAAACCCAAAATAACAGTGATTTTAAAAAGTAAGGATTTTTTTTCTTCTCACATAGAATAAGCTGAGAGCTGTCACTCGGGGCTGATAGGAAGCGCTCCAGCTGCCTCAGTTTCTCAAGGTGCTCTCTCCGCTCTGCTCTCTTTCCAGCTCCCCGTATACAACTTCAAGGTCACAGAGTGTTTACTGAGACTCCAGATGTCACCATACCCTTTCCAGACATCAAGAATTACCAAGTGGGGAAAGGAAGGGTAAGAAAAGAGACACTCCTTCCCCTGGAATCATTTTCTTCCATGGAACTTTCCTGAAATCCCATGGGAACGCTTCCTGTCAGCCCACTATTTTTTTTTTTTTTTTAACATTTAGACTAAAATTCTTCCTTCTGGCCAATTAATTTTGTGTATTTCTGTTAGCATCTTGAAATGTTATAATCTTAAAGAAAGGTCTACATGTCTAAAGCGAAGGGGTGTGAGTACTGATTTTTAACACTCTGTAATTTGCTAATCCCAGAAATACTCTTTTGAGATTGAAACACATAAATTGAGAATTATATCTAAAGATTGTTAGGCCCACAAACTCCACTCATTATGAATAGATTATTTTATTTAATCTTTTAATTGAACTTTACAACAAGAAACGTAAGAATTAATATCTAATAACCTATAACTGCAGCTCTCGACTCCATAGAGCTAATTCTTCTTTAGGGACAAATATTTTGTTATGCACACTTCACTGTCTTTATACTCTTTCGTTTAAGTTTTTTAAAGATTTCATTTATTTATTTTAGAGAGAGCAAGAGAGCACACGCAGAGATGGGGAGAAAGAGGGAAAGGAAGAGAATCTCAAGCAGATACCACAGGAGCATGGAGCCTGACACCGAGCTCGATCTCAGGACCCTGAGAGCACAACCTGAGCTGAAACCAAGACTCCAATGCTTAACCAACTAGGCTACCCAGGTGCTCCAAGATGTGTATATTGTATGTATATTTGCCATTCTTCTACCAGAAGGGGCACTGCTGTTCGTGCATGTAATCTTTTCCAAAATACGAAACACATATTAACATCCCTTAGTGTCTATGACAGATATAGTTCAAGTACATTATGTCTGCTGGAGTATTTGAAGGTTGAAAGTTGGCTCAATGACTATCATGCCTACCCGCTCACTATACACTAATGCCAATGATTCTCCTTCAACCATTGTGTCAAAAGTTTTCCCAGAAATTTAAAAAATGTCATCTATACTGGCGAGGAGATCGGATAATAATACGTCGGTTGAGGACCACTTATCTAAAGCAACCTATTTACAGCCTTTACAGTGGTTATTGAAGTGTCATCTCAATTACTTTGGTGGGGATAGTAAAATAAAAATGAATCAAAACTCTTTGTGATTCCAAACTATCTCATCAAATAAAGTTTGAACAACTTTAAAGTTTAGAACAGCAAAAGTCGTGTTCTGCTCATGTACTTCCTAGCTTCTATTATACATTTAACTTTTTAGCTACTTAATCTAGCAGTTGCGTCTGTATTTTTAAGCATTAAGCTTATTGTGCTTTTAGGTTTATTAATTTTTTTATGTTTCTTTATTTTTCTTTATCATTTTTTTTATTGTTACTAAAATTTTTTTTTCCAGTGTTCGAAGATTCATTCCCCATTCCTCACACCCAGTGCTCCATGCTTTAGGCGTCCCCAGTACCCACCACCAGGCTCTCCCATCCCTCCACCCCCTCCCTCCAAGTCCCTCAGTTTGTTTCTGTGTCCAAAGTCTCTGTTGTTTCGTTTCCCTCCCTGGATTACCCTAGTTCCCATTTACTTTCCTTCTCCCACTGTCCTCCAGGTTACCCCTTATGCACCGCAAGTAAGTGAAACCATGCGATACTTGACTTTCTCTTCTTGGCTTATTTCACTCAGCAATTTTTAAGCATTTTTATTGAATGCAAACATGATAAAGATGGAACTTATTTGGACTCCTAACATACCCCCCTTATCTCTTCAATAGAGTTGACCACCAGTTTTTTTAGTTAAATATCAGTAAACAAATTTCACATACTTACCACCATGTAAGTATTGTTCAGGGTAAAAACTAGCCATACACAAATTTTCCTTGACTTAATAATGCCTCCTTTTTCATTTGCAGCTACTTCCAGTAATCTACTTATTTCTTTCCAGGTGTTTTACTCTGTCATCTACAGTGCCTTCTGAGGAATAAAGACAAAACTATCCAGAACTTCTCTTGCAGTTTTCTCTTCTGTCATAGCTGAACCAAGTACTGTGTAGATCTGTTGTAGGCCCGTCATTGCTCCCACATACTCTTCTGTCTACAGCTCAGTTTCCTGGATCCTTTGTCCTTCTGTTTTTAAAAAATTATTATTAAATATTTGTTTAGCTAGGAAAAAAAGTCACCCAATATTTTTCTTAAAAAGAGTAACTCATAGGTAAACTTTGGAGAACTTACATATCCAAAAAATCTGTAATCTATTTTTTTCAGCTGATTGATTGTTAAGCGAGGTATGACATTCTACTGGAAAATCATTTTGCTTTTCAGCATCTAAAAGGATTCTTCAATTTAGTGTTTTTTTGAGGACTGACCTTACTATTTCTTTCAACTGCTGAAGTTCTTAGAATCCTTTCTATTCTATATCCATAATATGAAATATTATGAACATGAGCCTCTTGCTGGATTTTTTTCACTCATTATGCTTGGCACTTGGTGATGCCATTAAATTGATTAACTGACTAGCTAACAGTCCTTCATAATCAAGAAGATTTCTGTTTACTAAAAGCTTTGAAAGCTATGTATTTTTTCCTGAAATTAGCTTTGACTATATTCCCCAAGTGTTTATATGAAGTAAAGTTCTCTTTAGATATTTTGTTCAGTTCTTATTATAAGATATGTATATGTCACACTCACATAAGGGTTTGATATAAGGGTTATTTAGAAGCATGGTTATAAATTTCCAAGCAGTGAAGTTTTGTTGTTATCATTGGTTTTGTTTGTCTGAGGCTGGGATTATTTTATTATTTTATTTTATTTTATTTTATTTTATTTTATTTTATTTTATTTTATTTTATTTCAATTATTTTATTTCTACTTCTAACAAATATTTACTGTTGATTTCTGTTTTTAGGGTGAAAAATGTGACCTGTAAAATCTCAGCTTTTTGGAAATCATTAAAACAATACTTTCCAATGTATTTTTTTTTACATAATGGTATACGTAGAAAAGGTAATATTTATATGGCACACTGGATAAATGCGTAAGACTGCCTGGAGGTGGGGTCTCTACTTCCCCAGGTATTGTTGTATTCTGGGATAACTAAGTGGACCATATCACCGTAGATATAAGCCAATGTGAAACACTGATTGGGAAGTTCTGCATTAAAGTTTTCTTTACGGCCCAGGGAATATACTTCCATTATTCTATTGACAGAATGCAACATTTTATATGGATGTCATTGAGCAGAGCGTTGCTTCAATTTTCTATATGCTTCTCTACTTTTTGTCCTCTTAATCTGTCAAATTCTGAAAGAGTTCTGATTTCTCGTTGAACATCCTTCCATTTTTTTATTAACGCATAATGTATTATTTACTTCAGGGGTACAGGTCTGGGAATCATCAGTCTTACACAATTCACAGCACTCACCATAGTACATACCCTCCCAATGTTTGAAACCCAGCCGCCCCATCCCTTCCCCAAGCCCCACCTTCCAGCAACCCCCAGTTTGTTTCCTGAGATTAAGTCTTATGGTTTGCCTCATGTTTTTAATTATCTTTCTAGATTTTTCTTCTCTGAATTGTCTGTTTATCTCCTTTGACCATTTGTACTCAATTTTCTATTTTTTATTGATTTGTGTGAATTATTTATAATTACAAACATTAATCATTTGATATATCTTCTAGTCTGTCCCTTTTAAACATTATGTGTGCTGTTATTATTACACAGATCTTTAAAAATTTATACAGTCAAATACATCAATTTTATCTGTATGATTTTATTGTGTGTATTATTGAGATATTCTCATGTGTTTTATTTTGATAATTTTAAAGGTTTTTTTAAAAAATAATTAGATCTTGATCCATCGTGTGTCTATTTTATATATATATGGTGTGGAGATAGCCCTCTTTTTATTTTTTACTTGCAAAACCACTTATTAAATGGTTCATCTTATTTTCAAAGATTGTAATACTTCCTCTATCACATCTGAATTTTTATCTTTAAATATGATAGTTATTGTATGTACATTTCCCATAAATATTCTTTATTTCTTTTGGGTGGTTGCAGACCTTTATGTATCTACTTGAATATTTGTGTTGTTGAAATCACCAAAGTACTTCTATGCTTCTGATAATTTGTCATTTTCTGAGAGAGATTTGTCTTCTTCTCCGTGAATTTGTCAGTTTCTGCTTGTAATTTGATCTGATTTCACTTATTTAATTTGAAGCTATGATCTCACGTTCATAACTAGTTTCCAATTGTTCTACTTTTTATTTTATTTTATTTTTATTTTCAATGGTTTTTCATTTTATTATCTTTTATCTTAAATTCTAACTGATTTAATAAATCAGCTTTCTTTCAACTTTCCTTTAATCAACATGTTTTTCTGACTTTTTTTTTATTCCAACCTTTTGATGTTGTGTATCTACACAAACTGATTTTTTTCCTGTTAGTCTGTCAATCTGATTGTATTGTTGTTATTTTTGTGTGTGTCTTTAAATATACAAACTTAATTCTTACCGTTATAGTTTCACTGTGAGAGTTCTAGGTGAATATCTGCAAATCCATGTTTGTGCCAATCTGTCAGGACACATTTCTAAGATATATTTCAACTTTTGAATTGAAAAGGCTCTACTTTTTTCTTAATTGCTGAAAACTTTTAGTCATTAAGCCTACACGTTACTTTTCCATTTTATCTATTTTGTATTATTTAGACATATCTGGATCCTTTCAATATGCCTCCATGCTTCTTAAATATATTTTTATCAGGGCGCCTGGGTGGCTCAGTTGGTTGAGTGACTGCCTTCAGCTCAGGTCATGGTCCCGGAGACCCGGGATCGAGTCCCACATCAGGCTCCCTGCTCGACGGGAGGCCTGCTTCTCCCTCTCTCACTCCCCCTGCTTGTTTTCCCTCTCTGGCTGTGTTTCTCTCTGTCAAATAAATAAAATCTTAAAAAAAAAAAAATAGATATATATATATCTTTATCTCTTTGGGCTGCATATAGTTTAGTTTCTCAACACAATATTCCGGCTCATTAATTCCCTCTTTGAGTGTCTAGTTGAAACTTTATGAAATTCAAGTTTTTCTTTTAAACTGAAGTACCCGTTTTTATTTATCACCTTTTCCAGTACTGTCACGGTTTTTTGTTGATTTTAGGGTTTTCTAATTTTGCTTATTTTACAACTGAAAGATGATACCTGGTTATTATATACATATGAATTTCTTTAATTACTCATGAAAGAAGTTACTTTTGTGTTTATTAGCCATTTCACATTGTTTCTTCCTGTGAACTTTCTATTTATATGCATTGATGTCTTTTCTAGTTTTTGTTTTAACTGTCCGTGGGCAATATGTATACTACCCTTTGCTTCAGTCACCTAGGGTCAGAAAGAATTGTCTTTGATAATGTGATTGAGAAGGTCTTTTAGAATAGTACCTAGCTAATAAATATTCACTAATCATTTCTTATTATTGCTAATAACCACAAGTTTGTTTCATTTATGACCTTGGAGATAAAATTTCAGGGCAGTCACACATATCAATCCTGGTGTTGGGGAAAGTGGCCCATTCTAATGTGAATATTTACAACAAGATGCCAAGAGTCAAATTTTACATGGAAATTTGTTAGGAAATTACCATTTGGGAGACCAGCATCCCAGGAGTATAAATTGGTCCAACATGTTCAGGGTTCTTACAAACACTAAAATGACTCACAGTGATTTGCATTCATGGGCCTTATTATAATCCTTCTCCCCACAAAATGCAGATTTTAAACACTAAGTCACATTCACATCAGAGGAACACTCACTCTGAAAAATTCTTGAGGCTACCTGAGGTAACAATCAATTCATATCTCATGATGTTCACTTCGCAAAACCGCTGAAAAGAATGAAACATTTTTTTTAGCTTCCTCTCTGAATGCATAAATCTGAATTCACAAAATTTATGTACACATGGCATGTGTTCAATAAATATTTATTTTGTGAAAGATAACTAAATGCATTCCTTTAAAACCAGTCACAGCATCTTAAACTTATTCCTGCATTCTTGGGGGGGGTCATAATTTTAAATAATCATATCTTTCAAATCTGTACGATATATTCCAAGACAAGTCTTTTTCTCTAGCATTACATTTACAATGAAAATTTACCCATGTATATATCTTCCCTGTATGTATACCAGTAATGCAAAGAAAACACAATGCTAGTGAATACTAATCTATTGACTCAATAATTACAAAATGTAACCAAATTTATTTCCTAAATGTTTAAAATTTTATTCTTCCTCTAATGTGGACATGGTGATATTTTTCCTTCTGATATAGCTTTTTCCACAAAGGAAAACTAATCCATGAACATAGTGCATTGTTGGGGAAAGATGTAAATTACCCGGTAACTGAAGCTTATCTCTCTAGTCACAAACGGCCCTTTTAAACTTTACCCCATTTTGTTAAGCATTATGATATTATTTTATTACACTGATTACACATGACACCAGGTTCACAGGGCCAAGCCTAGATTGCCCATGTTTCTTTGATTCTACACATGATCCTTCCAATTTCAGAAGCCCTACCCACCAAATCGTGATGTTCTAATAATGCCATATGGATGTTCCAGGAATTCCCCAGATGTGAATAACCAGCAGAACAAAAGTTTGCAAAAGAGATAGAATTTGCATAAAATGTGAAGATGAAATACTGTTTTTAAGATAACAATGATATATTTACCAAATTACTAATCAGCAACATAAAGCAATATTTAAAGATACAAAATTATTTAAATTTAAGTCATTAAATGAATTTTTAATTACTCATGTAGATTTTAAATTTAAAAAGTATATAGCATATAATTCTCCAACTTACATTTTCACTGAACAATATTTCATAAATATTTTTCTAATAATTACTCCAAACGAAAATAGATTTAACTTCTTCAAACAGAAGGCATGGAGTGGTTGGATGAAATAAAAAAAATCAAGGCCAAAATAATGCTGCCGGCAAGAGACTCACATCAGCTAAAGGACCACATAGTCTTAAAGAGAAAGGGTATCTCATGCAAGTGGAAACAAACAGAGTGAGACTAGCTATAGTTATAGCAAACAAATTGGACTTTAAGCTAAAAATAGTAACAAGAGACAAAAAGGTCATTATATAATGATAAAAGGGTCCATTTGTAAAGAAAATATAACAATCATCACTAGATATACACAAAACACTAGAGAATCTGAATACATGAAGCAAATATGAACCGATCTAAAGGGAGAAACAAACAACCACGTCTTAAGAGTAAGGGACTATCGTGCCACACTTTCAACAATGGCTAAATCATCCCGACAAAAATCAACAAGGAAATGTTGGACTTGAACCATACTTTAGACCAAATGGGCCAAAGAGACATATACAGAGCATTCTATCCAACACCATCAGGATACACATTCTTCTCAAGCACATGTGGAACATTCTCCAGGATAGGTCACATGATCACTTACAAAGTAAGTCTTAGTAAATGTGAGAAGATTGAAATCAAGCCAAGTAACTTTTTTGACAATGATATGAAAACAGTAATAACTCAGGGGAAAATGAGAAGATTCACAAGCATGGAAAGTAACATTCTTTTGACCAGCTAGTGGATTAAAGAAGGAATCAAAAGGGAAATCAAGAAATTCCTTGAAACAAACAAAAATGGAAACAGAACATAGCAAAACTAACGGAACTCCTCAAAAGCAGTTCTAAGAGGAAAGTTCATAGTGGTAAATGCCTACATTAAGAAATAAGAAAAATCTCTTGTAAACAATTTTGCACTTCAAGAAACTAGAAAAAGAAGAAAAAACTGAATCCAAAGTTAGCAGAAGTTGCCATAACAAAGATCAGAACAGAAAGGAATACAGATCAGAAAAATGGTCAAAGAGATCAACAAAACTGAGACCTCTTTTTTTAAAAAGATTTTAAAAGTTGACAATCCTTAAGTTGGACTAAGGAAAAAAAAAAGAAAGGATGCTTAAAGAAATAAAATCACAAAAGAAAGAAACAGCACTCACATCTGTTACAACAGCTATCAGTAAGAAAAACAAAAATTAAAGCCAACACGAGATAACAAGTGTTGGTGAGGATGTGGAGAAAAGAGAACCCCAGTGCGGTGTGGGCTGGTAAATCAGTGCAGCCCCTCTGGAAAGCATGGAAAGCAGTAAGGCGGTTCCTCCGAAAGTTAAGCCATGGCCTTGCCCTCAGTAAATAACACCCGTTTGCCGAACATAAACGCCACCAGGTCCATCCCTGACTCGTCCTTCTTTTTGCAGACCCCTGTCCAATCTGTCAACCATTTCTGTTGGCCCTTTGTCTAACAGAAACCCAGAACCGAGAACCTGACCATTTCTCAGCACTGTCTAGTTTCATTGTTCACATCACCAAGTCCCTTTGCTGAGTCTTTTCTCAACATAACAGCCAGAGCAGTTCTCTTAAAAATGCAGGTGAGATCATTCCAGTCCTGAACTCATAATCCATGAGTATCTTGCCCCCCTCTCAAAGTGAAAGCCAAGTTCTTTTTTTTTTTTTAAGATTTATTTACTTATCTGAGGGGGAAAGGGGCAGAGGGAGAGGGACAGAATATTAAGCAGACTCCCTGCTGAGCTTGGAACCTGATTTGGGGCTCCATCCCAGGACCCTGAGATCATGACCTGAGCCAAAATCAAGAGCCAGCTGTTTAATCGACTGAGCCTCTCAGCTGTCTCTGAAAGCCAAGTTCTCAGAGTAGCCCACCTGGCTCTACAGTGCTTGGCCCCAGGTCAGCACACCTCCCCACTTAGGGATGCGCAGTGCTCTGCAGCTCACAGCCGACACGGCAGGCTTCTGCCCAGGGCTCTTGTGGTGGAGTTCCTCTTTTGGTTAAGTGTCTGCCTTAGCTCAGGTCATCATCTCCAGGTCCTAGGATAGAGCCTTGGGTTGGGGTCCCTGCTTTTCCCTCTGCCTCTCCTCCTCCCACCCCACTCCTGTGCTCCTTTTCTCTCAAATAAATAGATAAAATCTTTTAAAAGATAAATAAAAATAAAAAATAAAAAAAGAACATTGATGACTGACATATTTAAATAGCAACCCCCACCCTCTCTATTCTGTACTCCCAATCCTTTTTGACTGCCTTATTTTTATTCCATAATATTTATCACTATATGACATACATTTACTTTTAATTATTTAATATCTAGTATTCCTCCATGTCAAGAGTTATTTTTTGCTGTGCTATCAACGGTATGTGAGGAGAAACACTGATACACGCTATGGGCTGAATAAAAATTGCTGAATAATGGGTGCCTGGGTGGCTCAGTTGGTTAAGCCACTGCCTTCGGCTCAGGTCATGATCCTGGAGATCCGGGATCGAGCCCCACATCGGGCTCCCTGCTCGGCAGGAAGCCTGCTTCTCCCTCTCTCACCCCCCCTGCTTGTGTTCCCTCTCTGGCTGTGTTTCTCTCTGTCAAATAAATAAAATCTTTAAAAAAAAAATTGCTGAATAAACAATATTGAGCATTTATATTCAAATACACATTATGTCTCTAAATTTAACTACCTTCATTGTGGTCTTCCAACAAAGTTTTTCTATGGTTTTTCATGTTTCTAAGTAAAAGGGATGTGTTTTCTAGTATATCTTAAAGTAGTTTTCATAGAGTATGGAAAAGCTGTTGGTTTTTGTGTATCGATCTTAATCAGCCATCTTGCAGGACAATTTCATTATTTTCTTTTCAATATCAACATAAATCACATATTATCTGCAAATAATGCCAATTTTTCTTTTTTTCCCCCAACATTATTTTTCCTAGTTTATTTGTCCTTTTTTTAATTGCACCTTCCATTAGAATGGTGACAATGAGCTGCTTATCTTCCTCCAGGCTCCGAGGGGATGGCTCTGTTTCACAGGTAATGTGATATTTCCTGCAGTTTACCGACAGTCTTTGTGAGGTTAAAGAAATTGCCTTCTTTAAGGTTCACTAAACGCTTTTTATCAGAAATGGTAGACTTTAACCATTGCTTTTTTGGAATTAAGATAATTATAGACATTTTAATCCTTTAATAAGTAATGTAGGGATTTACATGAATATGTGTGTTAATACTGAACCACTCATGTGTTCCTCCGATGAGTGCCAGCTGCTCATGAAATATTATTCTTTCCAAAAATGCATATGATAGTTAATACATGTATCTGGAGGAAGAGGGGGAAATGTAGATTATGAAGCATTATAATAAAATAAAGAATGCAAATCCTGTTTCTTAAGAATGATTGCATCGAATCTCACGCTCTTTTCTATCTCTCTGGCTCTCCCTACTGTTCTCAATTTTGTAATTATTATTCCTTTCCTTGTTTATTAGTAGTCTCTCTCCGTATATGTTTATTTATATTACATAATATAGTGTGTATATGTATATTCTATATACAAAAATGTGTATGCACACACACACACACACACGCACACACACACACACATCCTAAAGGAAGATTTTAGATTTTCCAGTCTCTTTTTACAGGACCCAGTTCAGCATGGAGGAAGATCTTTGAGGTTCACAAAGGTAGAATAATACATAAGACCCAGGGAAAATCATCCTGTGTAACAGTAAGGAGTGCCTACTTTTAATTATCTCCTTTAAATCCTTTCATGGAAAGCCAATGATTCACAAGAAAGGAAGTTGGTATTATTCAGAGGTGGATAGTTCAAAACGGAACCTTAGCCAGTTTTCTTTCTTCTCTCCCTCTTTGATCTTGTATGGAAAGACAAAACTTTGGTTCCCTGCCAATTTCTTTTATCTATATACCCCGGGCAAGGGTCTTAAAAATGAACCCCAGGATATTTTATAGACACTGCGTGAGCCCCGCATGTATCGGCTTGGGGAGGATATTGTTCTGGGATCTTTAAAAATCATCCCAGATGTTCCTTTCAGAGATAGACCAAGCTGAAGTGGGGAAAAAAATGAAACTAAAACACATTTGCAAGAATTAGAAATAAATCCAGGGAATGGCTGATTAATCTGTAAGTGGTCCGGATGACAAGTCCTTGCAGAATATTACATAATAAAATCATATAATCCCCAAAAGACAATGTAGTTGAAGAAGAGTTTTAGGTCATTTAATGTTTCAATGTTTGTCTGCTCTCATACGGAGAGAAGAATAAACTCCAAGTGTTTGATTATCAAGGATCAGATCAGCTGAGCAGGGACTAAGAAGACAGTCTCGGGTTTTCTTTTTTCTTTTCTTTTCTTTCCTTTCCTTTTTGTGATAACAGGTACCCATCTCTGTAAACATACTAAAATTCATTGAGCAGTACACTAACTTTTACAGTATACAAATTATTTCTCAATAAAGCTCTTTAGAAAAGAAAATCTGTATTTCACAACATATAATGTCCCAGAATTACATATTGGGCAAAATATGTAAAACTTGGAATGCCAGAAGGAAGAGCCTACTACTGTTTTAGTAGAAACACCGTATTGGGGAGGTTTGTCTTCAGAAAGAAAATTGAGTTTGATTCTAATGTCGGCACTTAGCCAGCAGTCAGGGGCTGCTCAGCGTTGTTTGTGCAATTACCGCCCTTGTGCCCTGTGGAATGAGAGATGACCGTCAGCTCCCGCCAGCTCAGCAGAATTCCTTTCTTCTTCGAAGGCCAGCCCAGCAGGAGTTTACAAGGTCAAAATGGAGTATCAGCCTAAATATGGGAAATAACCAAACTGCAGTAAACTACTTGAAAATGAAGTTTAAAGTATATAGAAATAATTAAAAGATTTCAAATATAGAGAGATTTGTGTATGTTTGTGCAAAAATCACCCGTTCCTGAACCAACAGAAAAGAATCAAAGCCCACAGGAGGCCAAGCAGGACAAGGTATAGGTGGGAAGTAGGAAAGACAATTGTAATGGCGAAATAGGATGAAAGGATTGCTCAGGACTAGACTCTAGACTCAGTCTCAACATATAAAGATTTGTTTCCACCTTCACATTAATTTGAAAACAAAACAATGCCAAACACCCTGTGTCTCCATTTATTGAGCATGCTATACTCAAGACTAGCAGAAGACCAAAGAACTTAGTACGTACAAGAATCTTTCAGTGTTGAAAGGTCTCCTAAATAAACCACCCCTTATTAAATGTCCCCTACAACCTTTCTGACAAATGATGACCCTGACTTATCTGTTGATTTTGCCACCCCTCCCCCCAGCATTCATTCTGATTTGGGGAACCAGCCCTTTCAGCACATGAGAATGAAAACCTCCAAGCTGTGCAGTGCACAACCTATGCGACTGCACACATGACCTCTCTTGCCTTGCATGATACAGTCAAAGTGAACATGTTTTAGGAAAGCCATGTGATCTAAGCTGGGAAAATCACATGCTTCTGCTTAGAACTGAAATCTTAAACTAAGCCAAGTAACACATTCAGCCCAAAGGTGGCTCCCGAAAAAAGTATTAGTTTCTCAGTTTCTTCTCCATAGCTCCCTGGAGCTACCCTGGAGATTCCTGATTTGAGACCGTAATTTATCTTTTCCTGAGATGTTATGGGCTACTTGAACACCAACCAATATTTATATTTACATATACATTTACATTTATTTTCATATTTTTAAAAATTATTCAGTGTTTCAACTGTGGGCAACCTAAGAACCTTGGCTGACACAGTGCCTATGTCCTGATGGAAACACCATTTCTGCATCAACCTTGTTCCTTGAGCAATTCTGGCTGTAACATCCGGCTCCAGCATGCCGGGCCGGCATTTGATTTCTCCAAGCCTCCTACCTGTGGTCCTAACTCTGCTTTCTGAAGCTGCCAGTCAAACTGAATCATTTTTCTATAAATTAGGTCTTTAGAGTTTTAAGGATCAGTTCTATGTTCATTCACTCTGCCCAAACTTGGCCAAATCCTCCCAATTTCTTAGCTGTTCTTGTTTCAACATGTCAGGTCTTAAGCAGATACTCCTATCAGGCTCCTTAACTTCGCATACAGAAATGTGCGATCTGAGGCCTAAATCTTACCAAATATCTTCTCAGGTATATTTTTGGTCCCAGCTGAGACCAAACAAATGACTGTGGTTGTTTCAAAAGGTGCTCAAAGTTAACAGTAAGCTATAGACAGATGTGGGGCTTGGGTTGCCTTTTGGTTTGTTTTCTATGTTAAGACTCTAGAAAACTACTTCTTACAGAATAGACAATTTATAAGTGGGCCCTATACTTAATTGGAGGTGTTTATTTCTGCATTAATTCATGGAACTAGCTAATGTGTGTTCAAGAATTGTACTAGAAAGAGGAACACTCTGTTGATAATTGATGTCCTTTTTTTATTTAAAGATTTTATTTATTTATTTGACAGACAGAGAGATCACCGGCAGGCAGAGAGGCAGGCAGAGAGAGAGGGGGACACAGGCTCCCTGCTGAGCAGAGAGCCCAATGGGGGCCTCGATCCCAGGACCCTGAGATCATGACCTGAGCCGAAGGCGGAGGCTTTAACCCACTGAGCCACCCAGGCGCCCAAGAGCTGATGTCCTTTCTTTGCATTTGCTAAGATTCCTGGCTGAGTACATGCTTTCAGAGCTACCTAAAGGACGACCACTTTTTATCATTCTGACAGTTATGATAGGTCAACACATCCAGCCCAAAGCTCCTAAGTGCCATGCCTGCTACGGTGGACACAGTGACTCAGTGTGTCCGCAAGTGACCCCCCCGGTCCGGGAAATCCCAGGCCCACCTCAGCCAGGAAGGCATGAGACATGCAATCAGAGGGTTGGCCTCTGAAGTGGGCCTAGCCCAAGTAATTGCTGCCCTTCTCATGCCATTTCGTATTCTAGGAACTTCAGTTAATGTTTCAGTTTATGTGCTTACCTACGGAGGAAGTTACAAAAGACCACAGTTACAAAAGTCAAGTTGATAATCTTGGTAAATACCAATGGAACTAAAATATCACACTAGGACGAGCTGATCAACACTTACTCTGGAGAGATTCTGCTTTTGCATTCAAATAAGAAAACCTTTCCAATTTCACTATTGGTGAAACATTGAGTCAAGCAGTCTTGGTTGGATGCAGTACACATGCACTGTTTGGGGCTGCCAGTAGCTGTGGCTAGCCACGTCCCCACTGCACACCCACCTGAGTGTGTCCCTAGCTGGCCCATGGCTCTGGATGAACTTAGAGTGTGGGATAAAATTCTGGGACCTTTGAACATAGGCAGGCTCTCTCTTCTGTATTTTGGATACAAAGAAAACAAAGACGTGATTCTGGCTCTCCTTCCACTGGCTGTGTCACCATCCCATCCCTCCAAGATGCAGGAACACCAGGTCCCACAACCCTGAGGAAAGATAAGCCGCATTTCCCTGGCAGCAGGGCCCTTGAGTTTATGAGAGTCCTGTCCTTGGTTATGGGAGGAGTGCCAGCTCCACACCATAACTGGGTAGAGAAAACCCCCAGCCAGTGTTCCTAGAGGCTAGGGAGGAGAAAATATAAAGAATTCAGGATTGATGCTCAAGATTTCCGAGTACTGTTCTCAGAGGTACAACTACGTAGGTGTGTAACCTTAGACAAGATATGGAACTTTTATATGGAACTTTATTCATCAATAAAACACAAAGGATGTCCCCTTCCCCTTCTGGGCCCATCTGCTAGGATGCCATAGAGACTCCCCAAGGAATGAAAAGAAGGTGGAATCTTATCTGCCTCTCCCCGCCCATGCATGTGTTTCATTATTACAACACTGACACGTTCAAATTGATTGCTGACGTTGAAAGACCCACAAAAGAGAAATTTTCCTTCCTTCATAATCTTGAACTATTAGTTCATGTAATCACAAATCTACTTCATGGAGGCTTTATCATTTGTTGCTTGGATCAGCAGGGCTGCTAGTCCTGAATTTCCTTCCCTATCTGTTTCTGGTTTCAGGGGACCACAAGAGGCCTTCCTATGCAAGATCTGGAAGGTGGAGGTGAAGGGGCAGCCATTTGTTAGCTGGCACCTGTTTTCCTGTAGATGCCAGTCGAGGGCATCAGCATATGGTGGCCTAGGGCAGCATCCAGGACTGAAACTGCCCCCACCTTCCCCTCACATCCTCCTATAGTTGTTCCAACTCTTGGGCCTGGTACGTGTTTAGCTACCGAACAAAGGATGCCAACTTGTCCTTCAGGACCCAAACTATCAAGATCAGAGTCAATAAGAATAGGCAGGTGCAATGCATCCCCACGGGCTGCTACTTGTCGTTGGTATCCCCTGCTTCACACCATCCTCCCTTCCATCTGCCTGCTCTGTGGACTTTAAGGTCTGGGACCACAGAGAAAGTTAACAGGCTTATAGATACCGCTGATCCAATTGCTTAAGGTTGAGCACCTGTAACAAATCTCTTTTCATATATTTGTGAAACAGTGGTTCTTAGTGGTTCCTTTACTGACTTCTGCCTCATACACATTTTATTAAATACTTTTTAAATGAAATATTATCATATCTGCCCCCTTTAAACCCTTTTACGGACATTAGATTGGTAAGAATCTTATGAAGAGATCATGAAGGTCAAGTCCCTCATTTTGAGTAGGAAGAAACTGAGGCTCAAGTAATCCAGATACATTTGGAAGCCCAGCAGGGACCAGTACACAGGGATTCTGACTCAGTCCCGTGGTCTCTACCACAAAGACCTAATGGTTTGAAAATACAGTTTCCAACACTATTTAAAATCACTTTACTGTTTTTTATGCACTTCTGAGATCATTAGCATTTCTCAGACATTCCATCCAATCCTAGAGGGAAGAAAATGTGGTCTTCAAAGTTTTGGACTAATAACATGAAATCTTTTTTTCTTTTCTTTGCATTCCTATTCTTCAATGGCTTCATATGTGTTATTCTCACCTCTTTCACTAGCCTATAACTTGAAAGCAAGTGCCATTTGTCTATTTCTTTCATTTCATCCATTGTAGTGAATACTGAGGAGGTGTTCACGAATAATTTCTTTTCTCTGGGACATAGCTAGAGAGAGAAAGAGAAAATGTGTGTGTGATCAGGGGAGAGAGTGGGGGTGGGAGGTGCTGGCAGGGAGGGGCGGAGGGAGAGAACCTTAAGGGAGAGAATCACTAAGTGTGGAGCTAACTCAGGATTCTATATTACGACCTTAAGAGCATTACCTGAGCCAAAATCTAGCCAGATGCTTAACTTACTGAGTGACCCAGACACCCCTATTCTTTTGCTGCAAATCTGCTTTGTGCACAGTGTCCTACGTGCTGGGAGTAGAGATGAACACATTGGACAAGACCTCTGACCTCATGGACTATGGGAGGACAAAAGGAGACAAATAGAAAAATACATACTAACCACAGATTATTTGCAGGAAGAAAAATAAAAATGGTAAGGGTATAGAGGTTATCCTTGGGGTGAGGGGGAGTCTTTTAGATAGAAGGTCTGGGAAGGCTTATTTCAGGAGCTGACATGCATCCAAATGAAGTGAGGAAGCAAGCTCTATGCATTTCTGGGAGAAGACCATTCCACTTAGAAAGAACCACAAGTGCAAAAGCCCCAAGGAGTTTTTTATGGCCAATGACTATATCGATCATGAGAGAGAATGACAGGAGATTAGTGGCTTATATGTGAGAAGCTTGGATTTTATTTTGAAAATTATAGGAAATCACTGATGGGTTAGCACAGGGGAATAAAGGATTTAATTTAAGTTTTAAAAAGCTCACTATAGCTGCTATATGAAAAATTCTCGGGGGGCAGGGGGCCACAGTCTAACCAGGGATATATTGATGGTATCTTAGACTAGAGTTTTAGCTGTGAAGAAGGTAAGACATAATTAGATCCAGAATATATCCTGAAGGTAGAGTGAAAGAATATAAAGTCAAAATATATGTGAAGATTGGTAGGAGAAGAGCCATCCAGGGGGTCTCCTAGTTTTTGGCCTGAGCTACTGATTGCTCATAGTGCTATTCACTGAGGTGGGGATAGGTTTGGGTATTGAGGGAAATCAAAGTCTCCCCTCACAATTAAGATTGTGATGCCTTTCAGACATCCAAAAGAAGCTTGTGTTCATGGAGTCACATTCACAATATCTCTGGGATGTACATAGATTAAAGTTTTAGCATCTGCACTCTGTGGACACATGGAGTACTACATGGCATGGGAAGGCATATCAAGTAGCACTTGGATATACCTACTTATCTTATACAAGCTTAGGAAAATAATTTTCGCCCCACTGGTGTTGTTTCTTGACCTACACAATGTACACATATAAAACAACGAATGAAATCATCAGGATGAATTTTATCTGATCTCGGTAAATGAATCCAAATACCCTTCCCCTCCTCTCCACACGTCCAAATCTTGTTGGTCTTTAAGAAAAGACACAAATTTTATATCAAATGCCACCTCCTCCATAAAGACCTTTCCTACTTAATCTAGTCTACCACAATCTATTTGCTCATAGCTCCCCTAAGCATCTAATGTTACTGTTGTGCCATTTAGTGCATGATTTTTCTTCAGTGGCTTCATGCGTGTTATTCTCACCTCTTTCACTAGCCTGTAACTTGGAAGCAAGTTCCACATGTCTGTTTATTCCATATCATCCATGGTGGTGAATGCTGAGGTGTTCACCAATAATTTTGTTCTCTTGGACATAGCTAGCCTACATTTTCCAAGCTCTCTGGCTGTTCATTTAACAGTGACAAAGGACAAGTGGATGGAAGTGATGTACAACCTTTCCAGGCCCATTCCATGAAAATTTCCCAAGTGATCCTCCCTTCTCTCTTCCTAACTTCTAACTGGATGCTGATGTCCAGGATAACCTTGAAAGACACACGTCAACAACGGAAGGTTTTCTGTCACCCTGGGCCTCTGAATGACTGCGTGGAGCAGAGCCTAGCCAGCAACGGGACTTCTAGTGAGTGAGAAATAAACCCTACTCTATTAATCCACAAAGACTCGGGGGCTTATCTGTTGCCAGCACTTACTTTAATAACTTGTGCCCAGAACAGATTTACAAAGACTTAATTTGCAAGGCTGTGAAGCCTGTACAAGCACGCACTATTCTGGGCAGGTGAATGAAGTGACTTGCTCAGGTCATGCAGCCAACAGGTGCTAGAGACAGGGCTTTCTGATTCTAAAGCCTGTGCTCCTAACCTTCACCTTATCCTGAACCTCCAAGACCATTGATAATTGATGTCCCAGCAACAAGAGAATTAGTACTCCTTCCGGGCCCTCCAAAAACAACCTGGTGTAAATTTCAGCAAACTAATGAGATGGCTGAAAAGTGGCTTGGGCAAGCCATGCAGAGAATGGGGAGAGGAGAGCACAGAAACACGGAGAACACTGCAGTGCATCTTCTCCCGAACACCGTAGCATGCATGGTGAATTGCTGACTGTGAACAGAGCACCGTGTCCTGATTAATTGTCGAGCAGCCTCCACTCATCAAGAGATGTAGAGCTAGGCCTCCAACATTTCATTCCAAATGTCTTACACAAGATTAAAACCCGCATGTAATTGAAGACAGAGAAGAAAAATGTAAGAAATAAGCTAATAGACAAGCAGTAAACTTTCTGAAAATTGAAGGAGAATCAAACCAAAAAGTACTTCTCGGGAACAATATATTAAAATGAGTGTATATATACATATATCACAATAGTTCTGTGTCAATTAACTTCGCCGAGCCTGCAAATCTACATATTTCAAATTCAAAAAAAGCAAACAGGGTAAAAACACCTCAACACCAGTAAAATTTAATCTTGAAAATCTGTTTTATAAATACCATGTTATTTATGTGTTAAAGTGTACTTTCAGGTATAAATATGTGATGTTACCATGAAATGTCTGGTGTAATCTATTCCACGAATGCATGAAGCGAATAAAGTAAAACCTATATTTTCATAGGTTTGGCCTATGAGTCTCCATTTGCGTTACTCAAAGAAACTGCACTAAAGAGACTGCCCACAGCCTAGATCATCAGACTTACAAATCTAGGCCATCATTCACAGGGGGCCCTGGAAAAGACTGTGGATCATTTATCATTTTCTTCAGCTACATGCAATATGTCCGAATTTACAATCATGAGGGTATTAACAACACCTAATTTCTCATTAGAGCTCTTAAATCACTTTCTTATGCATTACATAATTTGACCTCACAACAAAAGATATTATGTCTTCATCACTAGCCTCATCTATATTTTGCAGAGGAGGGAAAGCAGACAGTTTAAGTCATTTGCGGAACACCATATAGTCGGTTCCTGAATCGAAGTCTTAGGAGCTAAGCCCTAAGTGAAACCCTCGTGTTGCTATGAGGCCTCTTTCAGGAGAACTTACATTTCTAAAGCAAATAGAACTTAAAGTTTTGAGGCAAGAGGGGTAGAGAGTGTAGTATCAGATGACAGACAAGGAGACAGGCTGTGACTGTTTCTATGACTTGTCTGTGAAACCCTCACTAGTTTGTAAGCAAAAAAAGCTGGGTTGATTGATTTTTTAAAATATTTTATTTATGTATTAAGAGAGAGAGAAAGAACTCAAGCAGAGAAAGGGGCACTGGAAGAGAGAGAGAACCTCAACACACTCCCTGCTGAACACAGAGCCCAAATCTGGACTAGATCTCAGGACCCTGAGCTGAAATCAAGAGTCAGACACTCAACTCACTGAGCCACCCAGGTGCCCTGAAAAACCTGAATTTAAATGAGAAAGCCTTGGGTTCAAGCTTAGCCTTCCTTCCCCTGTCACATGTCACACTGTGGCCAGAGGACAGCAGTAACATCTCGCCCACCGGAGCCCCAAGCTCTGCAGTCAGAACCAGCTCTCACTCCAACAGTACCATGAGCTCTGAGCCATGGAATGGGGCTCTCTCGGGGCCAGCCCCCCACATCTGCCTCCTGCAACACCTCAAGTCAGCACAGGTAGACTGAACTTGGGATGAACTTGGGATGCACTGCCACTCCCCCAAACCTGCTCTTTTAATGCCTCTCTTTGCAACTGGTCCCAGGACCTATACAGTGGAGTCCAGTGCACCCCACGCAGTCAGCCTCTGTAGCTGCTGTTGCCACACTCCTGCCTCATCTCTCCTCCATGCCCTGCAGCCCCCACACAGGCCTTTCAGGTCTTCGTCCCTTCCAACCTCTTCTCAACCCTACAGAGAACCTAGTCTTTTCAGATCACATCCCTTTGCCACCAGAAATCCTAGAACGATTTCACATTGTTCTAGCCAGAATTCAAGTCACTTGCATGGCCCTGCCTGAGGTGGACCCCACTCCCTCCGCCACAACCTGCTTCCCTTCCGCCATCTTATGCACTGGGCCCCCTGCTGGCAGTCTGCTGTCCATTATCCTAGCAGATTCTCAAAATCTCCACCAGCCACGCAGAAGCCTTACACACTGCACTAAACCTCTCTTACCGTAGTGCTTCTTATATAATATACAAGAAGGAAATCAAATAAATACATTTTTGAACGCATTGTTTAATCCACTCTTTGAATATTGAGGATTTTTTTGGGGGGGGCTCCTCCATTTCCAAGCTTACTCTCTTAAAATTATACAGGCATATGCTGCTAAAACAAGGATTATTAAATCAAAGTAGATGTGCTGCACCTAGCTTACCAGTATAAAACATGAGACTTTTGAAATCCAAACACATTTGCAGAACAGTAGAAATACGTACTTTTTAACGGTTATAGGAAAACACTTACTTGGCTATGAATTTCTAAATTAAAATTTAACTCATGAATGTGCACACTGTTCTTTCTTCAAAAGAGATTATAATTGGGGTTTGTTGTTCATCTGTGACACATGTACCTATCTATGTATCTGCATACACAGCCCCTGACGGGAACCAGGACACCGGCCCCCTGCCCTTTTATTACTGTGGCGGTAGAATCTGAGAACATCTACTGTATACTTTCCATACAGCTTAAACACATAAGGAGTTTGATATTTCAGACTTTAACCTTTATTAGGTAATTCAGTCGGTGATATAACAGTTGAGATTGGCTCTGCCTGGGATTTACCTTCAGTTAAAGTACTTGTATTTTCAACTAAGAAAAAAAAAATCCTTTCAAGTTTCTTTTTCTTTTCATTTCTTTTTTTTTTAATATTTTATTTCTTTTCTTTTTTTTTTTTAAGATTTTATTTATTTATTTGACAGAGAGAGAGATCACAAGTAGGCGGAGAGGCAGGCAGAGAGAGAGGAGGAAGCAGGCTCCCTGCTGAGCAGAGAGCCCGATGTGGGCCTTGATCCCAGGACCCTGAGATCATGACCTGAGCCGAAGGCAGAGGCTTAACGCACTGAGCCACCGAGGTGCCCTCAAGTTTCTGAAAGATTTTAAAGGATGGGAAGGGGAAGGGGAAGAATATGTGTGGGATAAGTTAGGTAATCAGAACTTAGTTACTCTAAAACATGGGAAATTTATTATTTATTTTCAGGGAAAAAGTGCTGTGTGTCCCAGGAAAACACCTGAGCATTAAAGTAAATGACAGCCAATGGGGACCAAGATTTTATTTTTTTCCTTGGAGAATACTTAAGTTTAATTAAAAAAAAATAACAGAATTGAGTGGAATTTTAAAAAATGACTGCAGGGAAAAACAACTTTATAATTATCAATGCATGCCTGTATACATCTAAATGTTATTACTTACACAATTATACATATTTTGTTTGAATGAAATGAGGAGTATTATTAAATCAAATTACTGGTTTGGTTGACAAAAGCATGAATGCCAGCATGTAATAGTGGTGCTGGCTTGGGAGCTAAACTCTCCACCGGACTACCAGTGAAGATGCCAAGGACAAACTGCAGCATGTACATCAGCTCAGGTGCAGGAAAAGAAATGCTAGGGAGAGCAGGGTCAGCAAGACCACTCGGCACAGCTGGTCATCCATGATCATCCACACCGGGGATGAGGAGATAGTTAAAGAAGAGACAACAGACGCAAAATGGAGTCCCCTGCTCTAAGCCCATGTCACCAAACGGAAACTTAATGCCTAATTTGATGACAATTTCAATCTCTCCTGAGAGTGAAATCTTAAACCAGTCAAAGCAGAATCACCTGCTCAGCACTAGTGAGGTAATCTGCATAATCGACCCCCCCTCCCCCGTCCCTTAAAGCAAGGTGACCTAGCCACAAACAATCCACTCTTTGCCCGAAACTTTTTTGTCCTGCTCACTTCTTCCTAGAAAAATCTTTCATTTTATATAACTCTTCTATCTAATAGATATTCATGAATTGTTGAATAAAGTCAATTAAGATCTTTAACACTCCAATTTTGTTTTTTAATAAGGTTTCCTTTTCTCAAAGGAACAGAAACACTAGAAGTGTTTAAAAATCACTTAAACTGCATAGGCAGCAACAACACACACACACACACACACACACACACAAATTTGGCTTCATCAAAATGAAAAACTTTTATGCATCAAAGGACACTATGAATGAAAAGCCAACACATGGAATGGGAGAAAATCTTTGCAAAACATCTATCCAATGAGGGATTAGTATCTGGAACTGATAAAAATCTCTACAACTCAACAACAAAAAAGAACAAAGAACCGAACTCAATGCGGGACAAAAGCCTTGACTAGATATTCTCCAAAGAAGATACACAGATAGAGGAACTGCCCAAAAGGCACATGAAAAGACACTCAACCTTATCAATCATTAAGGAACTGCAAATCAAAACCACAATGCGATACCACTGCGTACCCATTAACATGGCTATTATGTTTAAAAAAAAAAAAAAAAAAGAAAGCCAGGATGCCTGGGTGGCTCAGTTGTTAAGTGGCTGCCTTCAGCTCAGGTCCTGATCCCAGGGTCCTGAGATGAGCCCTACACCGGGCTTCCTGCTCAGTGGGAGCCTGCTTCTCCCTCTCCCTCTGCCTGCTGCTTTCCCTATGTGTGCTCTCTCCCTTCCTGTTAATAAATAAATAAAATGATAGAACAAACACACAAGTAGATATAAGATAACAAATGCTGGTAAGGGTGTGGAGCTATTAGAACACTTACGTGATGCCGGTGGGAATGTAGAATGGTACAGCCACTGAAGGAAAATAGGTTGTAAGTTCCTTAAGACTCCACGTGTATGAGGTACCCGGAGTAGTCAAATGCATAGAAACAGAAAGTAGAATGGTGGTTACCCGGTGTGATATTATGATTTATAGTAAGAAATGTGTATTTGGTCCTTCTTGTTTTGGAACAGAGCTCCTAAAACCTTTGCAATTTCCTAAGTGATGAGAAGCGGAAAGGTGTCTTTTGTTATGTTAATAAAATGACTTCTGGAAAACACCTAAGGATTAGGGGAGCTGGTTGCCAGGAGAACTAACCTTAAATAGGATCTTTCAGGCCTACCCCCTGGTTTCTGGGGAGCGAGTGGGGGGCTGAAAATTGACTCAACCATGCTTATGCAATGCAGCCTCCATAAAAGCCCAATTTGGAGAGCTTTCAGTCGCAAGACCTTTCATGCCAGGTCCCCCACTCCAGGAGGACAGAACCGCCTGTGTTCACCCTGTGTAGGGGACAAGGGGCACGGGGAATTGTTCAACAGGTAGAGTTTAGATTTGGAATAATGAAAACGTCTGGGAATGGACAGCGGTATTGGTTGTACGACATTGGGAAGGTACTTAATGCTGCTGATTTGTACACTTAAAAATGGTTAAAAGGGTAACTTTTAAATTTAAATTCTTAAAAAATCACTTAAAATGAAACAACTTAGAAGAGCTTACATCTTTAAAATGTTGACAGTGCGAATTCTTTTATTTAAACATTAGCACGTGGGCTGATGAAATTCAGCCACGGACTGGATTACGGCTTCTCATCCCCAAACATGAAGCAGTGTAACCGATCTTCAGCAATGCTGAATTTTCTTAACTAAGTGGAAGGAAAGTTGGGACTTAAGGAAAACAAGGAAAATAATGCAGGGGGAGGGGTAGGAGAAGTTATTACACTGATTGCACTCAAAATAAACATTTGTAACTGGTGCTTTACAAAAATTTACCAAAAGGGGCGCCTGGGTGGCTCAGTTGGTTGAGCAACTGCCTTCGGCTCAGGTCATGATCCCGGAGACCCGGGATCAAGTCCCACATCGGGCTCCCTGCTCGGCGGGAGGCCTGCTTCTCCCTCTCTCACTCCCCCTGCTTGTGTTCCCTCTCTGGCTGTGTTTCTCTCTGTCAAATAAATAAATTATTTAAAAAAAAAAAAAAAAAATTTACCAAAAAAGGAGAAAAGAAAATGGAAAGAACATTTAAATTATTTGCCGACAAATGCACAGCTAGAAATGATCGAGCTGAGATTAAAACCTAGTTCGGTAGGATTAAAAGTCCCCTGTTTGCTCCACTTCACTATATATGGCAAAATAAAACACATGGAGATACACACACACACACACACACACACGCACATGCACACGCACACACACACACACGCACGCACACACACATACTTGCTTTAAAAGAATCACATTTCCAGCTTCTGATTCTGATTTATCTAATCCCATCCTTGGCCCGCGTGCTCACATGCATAAACCCATATAATATGTGCATGTGTGGGTATGTATAAATATTTGGTAACCAACAGAAAGAACGGAAATTTTAGCTGTTCCCATCTGCTGATAAAGGAGCCCACCAACCGTGCTTGGCAACCCTGCCAGAATTAGCCGAGGTTAGTGTTCGTGCCTCTTTGGATCAGACCTATCCTATTCATCAAAATGTTTCCACGGGGACCTCAGAACGATCCACCTTTAGTCTCAAATTACTAGTGGTTGCATATATCACGCCAAGGCAACAACATCCGAACAAAGGGGGCCGACCACCACATCCTCAGCTCTGCTGTTACTGCTGAACTTTTTGGCCCCTGCTTTGCCTTTAATGGATCTGGTTCTAAAGTCTGGAAATTCAAAGCCGCGGCTGCAGGATCAAGGGCTGGCTGGGCTGGTGGTCATCGGAGGTCCCCTTTGGCTGTCCCCTTGGGCTACGCCAGCGGTAGTAGTGCTGCTGATGCTCGAGGCAGCTTTCCTTCACCCCAACACAGTGCCGTTTTCTTTACTTGTTTCTAGCATGGAGGTCAGCATGCGTTGGTGTATTAACAGTATCCCCTTACTCAGGAGACTGGACTTCCTCATTACTGAGCCTGTTTTGACTTGGCGAGCATCACGCTATGCTGATCTCTTTCTGTGTCTAATGAAATATCGCAGAAGGCGGAGCACCCTGTCACGCCTTGCTCTGTGTGTGTGCTGACCTGACGGCCCAGACGACACGTGAGTTACTGCCCAACAGCTGCCCAGAGAGCAGACCCTCAAAAAGCCATAAATTCACCGAGTCTTGGTTAAGTCTCTTCAAGCCCATCACATGGAAATACTTGTGTGTTTCCCTTGATGGTACAGTTGGGAACCATATTTACCACAATCTAGACTTTTGAAAGTTACTACTACCATGAAAACCTGCTATTTCTCCCTCTTATCCTGTTAAAGAAAATCCCATTTTACATGGGATCTATGTGCATTCGTCTTCTTCCTTTTATGGGGGGTGGAGGTGGGGAGGTCAACAGTCAACAGTCTTGCTTTGGAGCTTCACAAGTATCCCCTTACTCTCCTACACAGTCATAAACCAGAGGCTCCATCACCCTTCCTACCTCTGGCGACACCCATAAATATGATTCATGCGGGACCGCCCAGTAGTTACTCACAAAAGGAGACAGCAAATGATCTTACTGCCTTTATCTTCGCTTCCCACCCATGCATCAGGGACGGGACAGGGCTTTAGGCAATCCTGAGGCATCATGCCGGTGTGATTTTCCATACAGAAGGGGAAGTTGGGTTCAACAATAATAAAATAACAAAAAGCATGTGTTTTTTTTAGCTATCACTCCCAGTTTCTAATTAAGCTCCTTTCTATAATCCCTCCTAGCAGATAATACAAATCCTGTCACTTTCCTTTATTTCTTGTCATATGCAACTTGATTTATGAGGGCTGGCTTCTGCTCACTGAAAGCTAAGCACAAAAGTGTGGCAAACCTAATCAACAGCAATCCTAACAATGGGGTGGGGGGAGGCGAGTCATTCTCGGTGCAGCATCTACAGGAAATGCTTATTTGCCAGGCGCTCTCAGTATTGTTTGGGTCCATATCAAGTCAAGTCTGCACATGTGCACACTGTTCCCGTACACAGATCTGTGTCCACGATGCCTGGGACCCAGAGAGGACTTGTACATCTGGAGACCACAACTGGAGACCTCTGCTACCTGGCTCACAGCAGGCCAACCATGCAACGACCCATTCATGGGCGAGGCCAGGGCATAGCAACAGGTATCGTGAAGATCCCAACCCCTCCTCCTAATGTAGGAAAACCCCACTTGTGGACAGGTGGCTATAGGGGTTCCCCTCCCCAAGGGCATGAGGATGTGAAGACACTGCAGCTGGCAAGCACCCATCCTCACGGACAGCACTCAGCTTACACAGTACGTGGGTGCCAAGGTTTCATTCTAGGCACTATGTGCTAAGTGCTGGGGGGTAGTGTAGTGAGGGGGAAGGAGAGAGGGAAGGAGAAAGTGACACATAGAACTTAAAATTGCGAGAAACCGATATTAATTTTATAAAAATCTACATATAAAATAACCTTACAAAGGCGCTATTAAATCAGAGCGACACAGTGGTCAAGTTGAGAGTGATACTGAGGACTGACCTAGTTAGATCGGAAAACCCCCGTGGAAAGTTGCGAATCCCCCTTTCCTTATCCAGTAAGACCACTGCGGCTCTGTGAGTGCGTGTGCGTAAGTGTGGTTCCTGGAAGACGTATCTAGAACCCAAATGGAGACCTCAAATATGGTGAAACAATCAGAAACTCCCATTTCTTTCACCTGTGATGTTCCACAAGGCAGTTATTAAAGGACTCAAGAGGTTTTTCTCTGCCCTGATCTATTATCATTCATCTTCCCTTTTCAAAGTGATGTTTAGTAACAGGTCTCCATTGAAAACTGGCTATTGAGAGATCAGCATCCGGTCTATTAGTAAGCCCTCAGTCAATGGCAGTTTTGTTACTATGTTGGAGCCCCGGCAGTAGGCAGTGAGCCTGATGAAGGCCCATCCCGAGCCCTGTTCCAGCACCCGGGCTCCTCATGGCTGGGGCGCAGAGTCTCTAGCCCAGGAGGCAGTCCGCAGTTTCCCCGATTTGCCACGGGGCTAGGGGTTTCTGCGGGCAGATCCCCTCTGCACACTCCGAGGCTGTTATCTGCAAACAAATGTCTCCAGAAAAATGCTCTAGGAAACAACAGGAGATACATCTGTGACTTTCTCCATCTCAAAATAGCATGTCATCTGAAATTTTCTTCCATTCCCTCTACTCAATTTCCTATTTCCAATCTCTGGCCTTTCCTATTTTGAGTCTCAGGTGCTGGGGTCCTCCTTTCCCTGCCCCCAACCCCCCGACAGGTGCTCTTCATTTCTCTCACTTTCAGATCTTCTGGGTGGCTTTGTAGATTTAAGAAATTAAATGCAAAGATTGCATTCACATCATGAGGTTGACGATGTCAAAAACTGTATGTTTATGAACCCGCACACAGGAAGGTGGAAACATCTGACGTGTGAGAGTGTGCAGGGTTTTGTTGCTGTTGTGTAATGCTTACGTGGTCTGAAATCAGCGGGCGTATATACTGAAGCCTCATTACCCATTGTCAGCTTGAACAATTATCAACATTTTGTCATCATGTTTCTTCTATTCCTCCCACTCATATTTCCAGGAGTGTATCAAAGGCAAATTCTATACACATAATTTCACAGTACCTAGTTCAGTATGCATCCCTCACTGATAAGGATCATTTTTTTTAGTACAATAACTGTGCTATTATCCATCTAACACAATTATCAAAATTCCCCTAATTTCATTTACAAAGTACATATTCAAATGTCCCTTGTCTCTTGGGTGTCTTTTTGTGATCATTCTATCTGAAGCAGGATCCAGACAAGGTCCACGTGTTGAATGTTAGCGGTCATGTCTCTGTAGTCTTTTCTTGTATAACTTACTGCTCACACGAACCTTTGTCTTTTCCAAACCTTCCATTTGTTAGAGAGATGCTCTATAATGTTCTCCATCTCAAACTTGGCTAAGGGCTTCTCGTGGTGTTGTTAATTTGTTTCTCTAGCCCTTGTATTTCCTGTGACACAAAAATCTTCTTCTGGGGCGCCTGGGTGGCTCAGTTGGTTAAGCGACTGCCTTCGGCTCAGGTCATGATCCCGGAGACCTGGGATCAAGTCCCACATCAGGCTCCCTGCTCAGCGGGAAGCCTGCTTCTCCCTCTCTCACTCCCTCTGCTTGTGTTCCCTCTAGGCTGTGTTTCTTTCTGTCAAATAAATAAAATCTTAAAAAAAAAATCTTCTGGTGCATATTCATAATTACAATATGTGTCTCTTCTACCGTTTACCAATTTCCCCACTGCGTTCCCCAAGTCCCACTAAAGATACAGTCCCTGGTGTCGGTGGAAATTTACCAGAGGGAGAACTCTAATACAAAAAGAAATGAGAGGGTTGTATTCAAGCCCAGGTTAGGAAGAGCTGCCCAGAAAATACACTCTTCACAGGGAAGAAAGTGTTCTGGAAAATGAACAGTTTTTACGGGGCTATATACTTTTTTTTACATCTTGTAAGAGCTGAAAAGATTATAGATTAGCATATAGGCAGGAAATACGAGTTTTAAATTCAAGGAATGCAGGGAGCTAGAGCATTGATCAATTTCTCAAGGACAAGATGGTTTTCCTTTAGGCTACTCACTCACAAAGCAGTGTACAATGCATGCGTGGTGGGCCATAAATCAGGCTTTGGCTTTGAACAAAGTTTATGTGCAGTCATGCTGACTTAGAAAGAAATTTGAAATGGCTTCCCTTGTAGATCAGGCCTTCAGGAGTTTCTCCCTCATGTCTGGACATTCTGAGATTTCTGGAGGAGGATGCCGCGTGCTATCATTTCCTATAGTCTGCTTCAAGCTTCTCTTCTACTTCATGCAGTGCATGTGGGAGAGCTATGAATGGGTCACACCTGCCCCTGGACTGGCCCCTCATAAGGTTTTGGGGACATGCATTTCCCTCCTTTTATCCAAAATGTGATCCCAGTTCATTACCTTTGCTGGTGATGCTGGACTTTCTTTGCCCCTTTGGGGCTATGAGCCCTACAGCGCTGCTCTCACTGCGGGAACAGGAATGCAGGGAGGATTTGAGCTGGAAGGGAAAAGCTGGGGATTCCGTGTTAATTGATACTTTCCCAACCTGCATGAGGTGTCTTCGGCCAGCTGTGACCATTTCCCTGCCTTTTTTTTTTATTTGATATAAGTGTACTCTGAAAACAACCACTACCCATTATATTCAAATAATGTAGAGACACTTTGTTTTTAAAGGTATTTTAAAAACGGAGCAAAAAATCAGACTTTTTCATTGTACTTAATTTTAATTTTTTTTCTTTTAAAAGACATTTTCGTTATCATTAGTATGTTAAGTATACATTTTGTAGTTGAATCCAGACTACATTTTACTCTACAAAAATGGGGGAACAAGAAACATAAAGTGATTATATTATGTAATAAAGGGAAGGAAGACAGTTAATATTTCTGTAATTGGAATTTTTTTTTCAAATCTAAGAAATAACATAGAGACAGCCTTTCTAAAAGTATCGTGCATTTTTCCACCCACCAAACCTCAGCACATGTCTTCAAGAAGTGCTCAGGGAAGCACATAAGAATCCAGAACTGCTGAGTCATACAAACCTGAACCATCCTGGATTGTTACCGAAACACCACCTTGCCTTCATACAACAGTCTCTGTAACTTTTGGAATATCTGGAAACTTGATAAGCACAACTTTTCTCATTCACATGTAAAACTCAAACTGAATTAAATGTCTAAGACTGAAGCAATGAAATAATGATGCAGGGAAGAAATGCCCCCACCCCCCAGAACACTAAACCCATGATAACTCTGAAAACAAATGCATATGTCAGTTATCTTGATTGAAGGGATGACCTGTTCCTTTTTTCTTTGAACCTGGAATACAATTCTTCCTTTTGAAGCAAAGTCTTGTCTTGTAATGTTTCTGCTTGCATTTCGTGGACCGGCCCTACACTAAAGGTAACACAACTAAATATTTCAATTAAATGGTCACACATTTTAAGCAGATAACACTAAAATGACATACTGTAAATCTAGTACAGTGAGTTACCACTTTCTAGGGAAATGTCTTTTTTAAGGTAAAATATGAGGGGTGTCTGGATAGCTCAGTCACTCAGTCAGTTAAACATCTGCCTTCAGCTCAGGTTCAAATCCCAGGGTCCTGGAATCAAGGCCCGGATCGGGCTCTCTGCTCAGTGCGGAGCCTGCTTCCTCTTCCTTGATCAAGCCCCACATTGGGCTCTCTGTTCAGCAGGGAGTCTGCCTTTCTCTCTCCCTCTGACACTCTCCCTGGGCTCATGTTCTCTCTGGCTCTCTCTTTCTCAAATAAATAAATAAAATCTTTCAAAAAAAAAGAAATATGACCAATAAGAGAACGAATTAGATTTAAAGTAAATCCTCATATTTAAGAATTTGCTAACTCAGGTGCCTGGGTGGCTCAGTGGGTTAAAGCCTCTGCTTTCGGCTCAGGTCATGATCTCAGGGTCCTAGGATTGAGGCCGCATTGGGCTCTCTGCTCGGCAGGGATCCTGCTTCCTCCTCTCTCTCTGCCTGCCTCTCTGCCTGCTTGTGATCTCTGTCAAATAAACAAATAAAATCTTAAAATAAAAAAAAAAGAATTTGCTGACTCAAAATCAGTGGTCATTTAGGCTGCACATGACTCAGCTACCTTTACTTTTTGATATATTTGAAAGAAATGGTTTGACCAAAATAATAATAAATAACAAGAATAACAAAGTGATAGAGTTTATGTGTGGATTCAGTATATTTTATTTGTTGTGGTGGTGGGTTTTTTTTCTTTTTTCTTTCTTATTTTCAGTATATTTTCTTTCAAACCCATTTCATTTTCTTGCATTCCCTATCTCAGCAAACAGCAGTGCCAGCCATTCGATGTTAACCTCTTGGTCCTTGGTGCAACAAATGTTTACCGAATGCCTGTCTTGTGCAGAGCTCTGGGCTTAGCCACAGGGAACTGAGGATAAACAAAACCCAGAATACGCACCTGAAGAGTCCCTACTCTACTGCTACCCACCCCAGGACAAAACAAACAAACCAAAATAAAAAAACATAAGACATTGTGGAAGGCATGGTGATCAAGACAGGTATCTAGGGAGCAGAGACTAAGGGCAAAGAAACACATTTTCAGGAGAAAGTGAGGAAAGGCTTCATACAGAAGGTGACCCAGAGTTGACCCTCAAATAATGAGCTGGAATTCTGCCAGCATGTGGGCCCCACCGTGTCTCTCTTGCACCGTCGCCAGCCTCTGTTTTCTCGTCTTCTCACCAACCACTCCCTGTGGAACCGCCACATCACTTACAAAGTAATATCATTGAAACGTACCCTAAGTACCTCTTTTCCCTGCCCCTGCTCATGGCTGCTTCTCAGCATATTATAGTGAACAATCCTGAGACTAAAGATGAGGAATCCATACCCCAAGGGTGTCTACTGGCCGGGGCCCAATCTGCCAGCTGCCTCTACAACATGTCTCTGAAGTCCCCTGCTATGTTTTCCCAACATATACACAATTTGAATTCTAGTTTATGTTATACCCATGCTTGCATTAATATGTAAGTAGTTTTCCTTTTACCCCTTAAAGTGTTGACTAAATGCATAGCTCCAGGAATATATATCATGCTGAATGTCACTTCTTACAGCCCTCTGAATGGGAACCAACCCTTCACTAAGGTGAGAGGACGAAACCCAGTGCCTCAGCACAACTTGTAAAGTCTTCACAGTTGTACTACTCTGGGTTCTCCAGGGATCCAGAATAATTAGCATATGCATACATAGGAAGAGATTTATTTAAGGAATTAACTCAAACAATTATGGAGATCGACAAGTCCAAAATCTGCAGAGTGGGCTGTCAGATTGCAGACTGATAAAGGGCCAATGCTGCAGTTCTAATCCAAAAGCTGTTTGCCATTTGTTCAATTCAAGTCTTCAACTGATTAGATAAAGCCCACCCAGATAATAAAGGGAATCTGATTTACACAAAGTCTACCAATTTAAATGGTAATCTTGTCCAGAAAAACCCTCACAGAAACATTCAGAATAGTGACTGACTATCTGGCCATTGAGGGCCAGGTAAGTTGACTTCATGGAAAGTCATATTCTAGTGAGGAAATTGTAATGACTCTGGAGAGACATAAATCAAACACAAAAATGAATGTAAAATTGCAAGATTGAGACATATTATCAACTGGAAGTAAAAAGTAGTAAGAGGCAGTAGATTAGAAATCTGATCAAGTCTGGGAATTGAAAGAAAGTTTCCCTGAGAAAGAGTTGCTTGAATGGAGCTAACACAGAATGTGCCTTGCATTCCTACTTCCTCAGTGCTACCACCAGAGACTTTTTCTTTTTTAAAGATTTTATTTTATTTATTTGACAGAGAGAAACACAGCCTAGAGGGAACACAAGCAGGGGGAGTGAGAGAGGGAGAAGCAGGCTTCCCGCCGAGCAGGGAGCCCGATGTGGGACTCGATCCTGGGTCTCCGGGATCATGACCTGAGCCGAAGGCAGTCACTCAACCAACTGAGCCACCCAGGCGCCCCTACCACCAGAGACTTTAAAATGCTGCAGCAATGTATCACATACTGATGTTTAAAAATTACAAGCCATCTTTCAGAATGTGCTCAAGTTCTCCCTTCCATCTCTGGAATTATTTTATTCAATTTGGAGGATGAGAAACAGGAAGGCAACAAAAATATCTCCTAGAATGGGCAGAAGACTTGAACAGGTATTTTTCCAAAGAAGAAAAACAGATAGATGGCCAACAGACACATGAAAAGATGCTGAATATCATTCATCATCAGGGAAATCTAAATCAAAACCACAGTGAGATATCACCTCACACATCTCAGAATGGCTAGTATCAAAAACACAAGAGGGGCACCTGGGTGGCTCAGTCAGTTACGCAGTTTCCTTAGGCTTGAGTCATGATCCCATGGTCCTGAGATAGGGCCCCTTGTCGGGCTCCCTGCTCAGCAAGAGGTCTGCTTCTCCCTCCCACTCTCCCTGTGTGCATGCTCTGTCTCAAATAAATAAAATCTTAACACACACACACACACACACACGAAACAACAAGTGTTGCTGAGGATATGGAGTGAAAGGAACCCTCATGCACTGTTGGTGGGAATGCAAACTCATGCAGCCACTCTGGGAAACAGTGTGGAATTTCCTCAAAAAGTTAAAATAGAGCTACCCTACAATCCAGCAACTTCACGTTTTGGCATTTACCTAAAGAAAACATAGACCCTAATTTGAAAAGATGTATATACCCTTGTGTTTATTACAGCGTTATTTACAGTAGCCAAAATATAAAGGCAACCCAAGCATCCATCATAGCCAAGGTATAGAAGCAACCCAAGCGTCCATCCATACATGAATGGATAAAGAAGAAGTGGTGCAGGGATGTCTAGGTGGCTCACTTGGTTACATGTCTGCCTTCAGCTCAGGTCATGGTCCCAGGGTCCTGGGATCAAGTCCCACACTGGATTCCTTGCTCAGTGGGGAGTCTGCTTCTCCCTCTCCCTCTGCCTATCAACCCCTCCCCGCAGCTTGTGTGCTCTCTCTCTCTCTTTCTCTCACAAATAAATGAATAAGATCTTTAAAAAAAGAAAGAAGACACACACACACACACACACACACGCACACACACACACACACACACACAATGGAATAACACTCATCCTTGAAAAAGGATAAGATCTTGTCATTGCTAAGTGAAATAAGTCAGACAGAGAAAGAAAAATACTATATGATTTCACTCAGATGTGGAATCTGAAAACAAAACCATGTGAATAAAACAAACAAGCAAACAAAAAGCAAAAACAGACCCATAAATAAAGAGAACAAAACCGGTGGTTGCCGAGGTGGGGGTCGAGAATGGGCAAGATGGGTGAAGAGGAACGGGAGGAACAGACTTCCAGTTAGGGAATGAGTAAGTCACAGGAATGAAAGTCACAGCATTGGGAATATAGTCAATGCTATTGCAGTAGTAGTGAACGGTGACCCACGGTAGCTACACTTGTGAACACAGCATGCTGTAGAGACTTGTCGAATCGCTATATTACATACCTGTAACTGATGTATATTAACATTGTGTGTCAGTTACTTCAATTTTTAAAACGGGGTTGGGGGAAATGCCTTCTGGAGTTTTTGAGGCCATAGCTGATGACCTCAGTTGACATTGAAGGCACTGAGCTTCTTCTGTGTTGGGATGCACTGTCGCCACAGAGTAAAATACTCTACTGGCTTCCAAGGAGCCAACGGCCAAGGAGGAGACCCCACAGGTGAATGGTACATAATTTAGCTCTTCGAATTCTGCACCAGCTCCAGCTGGAATGTTGGGGTAACCCTGGGGAAGGCTAAGGTAAGGAGTAGTAGGTAGAGAGCCAGAGAAACTTCCCAGAAGGCAATCTCAGTTAAATCTTCAATGATGAGTTCTAATTATCCGAGTAAAGTTTAAAAAAGCAAGGTGTCTACAGAGGCAGACAACATGAGCAGAGACCCGAAAGAAATGAAAACATTAAGCCTCCAGAGAGCTGCAAGTAATTTGACCTGTCTGGGGAGTTCATTGGTCAGGGGAGAAGCTGTCTTTGACAACAGAGAAGTGGTCAGAGGGCTTCTAAGAAAGTGTTCTCCAAACATAAATTATTTGACCAGGACTCACAGTAAGAAATACATTTTGCCCTGAGACCCTGTCCACGTTCATATGTACACATCTACATATAACACAACTTGCAAGAGACAGTGTGTGTGATTCGTCCTTCTTTCACTGTGTGCTAATATTTCCTGTTCTAGTTTATTACAGTTTTTATAAGATGCTGGTGGTGACCAAGTAAATCGATTCTGTGACCCATGTAACCAGTCTTCATGGCATTTTCACAACGCTATGCTAAGATGAACTAGAAAGTTTCCAATTCATCTTGAGAATGCCTTTAGTCATTAGAGAATTACTCATGAATTATAAACTGGGTGCCTGACATACTAAAGATTGTATAAAGATCCCACTGGTAACACTGAAAGAATGGAATAGAGGGAAACACACCTAGAAGTTCAAAAGTCACGTGTGAAGGCTGCTGAGCAATTCGGGGGACACAGTCTGAGGGTCGGAACCAGTGGGTAGAGGTGGAGATGGTGCGGTGTTACTTTGATAGAGGACCTGAGAGCTGGAGACTAACTGATGACAAAGAAGAGGGGAGAGGACAAGCCAAAGTGACTCTCGTTTTCTTGGTTAAATAAGGCATGGGATATAGGCAAATGAGATGCGTATGGAGGGGGCCAGCTTCAGACATGTTGAAGTACCCATGGGACCGACCTCCCAGTGGAAGTGACCACAGGCAGTAAACCACATTAGTGAGGGCTCAGGGGGGAGGTCTGTGCAATATGCCCATTTGCCAACCCAAAGACCAATCGAGAACATAGGTGTGTGCTGGCTCATCCAGGAGACTTAGAGAGGGAACTCAGAAGGACCTGAGGAAATGCATGTTAAGGAAGGATCTGGTGTTCTACTCATGCTACCCCTTCCACCTAGAACAGCTGTTCTCAAAGTGTGGTCTGGGGGATCCCTACGTGCCCTTTGAGGGTCTCTGAGAATGAGACTTGGTTTAAAATATCAAGGCTATTTGATCATGATGTTAGGATAGCATTTGCCTCTGAAGTCTCAAATTCTTTCCTAAATATACAATGGAGTTTTCCAAAGGCTTTGTAATAAGTGATATCACAATAGATTGAATGTAGGAAATAGATGTGAAAATTCAGCTGACTTCTTTTAAGCAAGACAGCAAAGAGATTTGCCACAGTGTACAACAGCACAACCCTCCTCACTACTTTGTTGTTGTTGTTGTTGTTTCAGAAAACACATCAAATGTTATTTATGACATGGAATAAGTTTGTTAAGGTTTTTAAATGAATTAACAAGGAAATCTTTTAAACTAAAAATTCCCACTTTTAATTTCCAGTATCCTTTACTATCAGCAGATAAAACACATCTAAATAAAAGCTCTTTGGGATCCTCAATTGTTTTTAAGATTGTAAAGGAAGACAGGACCCCAAAATTTTAAAATCACAGACATGGCTAGAAGACCACCTGTCAGTCACAACTACCATGGGCCCAAATCCTAGTGTTCCTTTAACTGGCACATGACATCAGCATTTGCCCAATCTTTGTTATGATTTAATGTCTAACACAATTCAATGTTTCAGTTCATGACAACCTTCCAAACAAAGTTTCTTTTGAACCTGGAAGTATGATGTGATAACCAAATGTCTGACTTTCTAGCCATAAAATGATGACCTATCCCATACTTGAAAGATCATTCATCCTAACCAAAATCCTGCATCCCTAAAGTCTATATGGATTTTTGCCTGACATAAGGTTATTGTTCTGAGACTACCTTTAATTGTCAGAAAGTTTCCTACTGCGATTGAATTTATTTTCAAAGACCTATCTAAGAACTCACTATTCAGTCTCCACATTTTCCAAAACTAGAACACAGTATCAGCCGGCTCCACTCAGGCAAAGTCGATTACTTTTCCAGGAACAAAATGGCTTACAGTTTGTTCTGAACTGCAAATTAAGAGATTAAATGATACTAAAGCATGTCATGTCCCATTATTCTGTCATATTGTAAAGCCATAAAAGGACCTCTGTAAATCGTCAGTGAACTAGGCAGGAAATAATACACAAAACTGCCCATGAGATTTCCAGGTGCCTGTTCACAAAAGAAATGTGCAAGGTTCAGCTCACCTGCTCGCTCAAACAGGTGAGGCCAGATTCTGGGCCGTAAGATGCGGTGGGTCCTGGCTCACATACACTCAGGGGAAAATCTCTTACGAAGTATTCTGTAATGAAGCTCTGGGTGAATACCCTAAGTCCTAAAACTTCCAGAATGTTTCCAACTCTTTTCACTGTTATCAATTATGTAATCAATGGGATTGCTTTTTGTAATTTTGTAATATTTAATATAAATAAATTTACAAACTGATACAAACGTTTTTATCCAAGTATAAATCTTAATTGTGGGATCCGCAAAGTATAGTCAACATTCATATGAAATGGACCTTGGACCTCATGGGATGGGATCCCTGATCGGGCAGAGATTACAGATTAGTCCCGTCTAGCCCAGGCCTATTAAAATCTTTTAGGATCTCTACATAGTTGTCTGCTCAAAGCAAAGAACAGGATCATATCATCCTCGTTTTAAAATGTTGTTATAGTAAAAAATTTGAAATGGTACGGATTATCTCTCCGATTACCTCATCATTCCTTTTCAGGAGGGCTCATGGGGGAAAAGATGCCAGATTAGGGAGAGGCAAACCACAACCCGTGAGCCAGATCCAGGCCAGCCACTTGTTTTTGTACGGCCAGCCTGCGGGATAAGAATGGTTTTTACAGGGGCGCCTGGGTGGCTCAATCATTAAGCGTCTGCCTTCGGCTCAGGTCATGATCCCGGAATGCCAGGATCAAGCCCTGCATTGGGCTCCCTGCTCCATGGGAAGCCTGCTTCCCCCTCTCTCACTCCCCCTGCTAGTGTTCCCTCTCTAGCTGTGTCTCTCTCGTTCAAATAAATTAAAAGAAGAAAAAAAGGAGAAGAATGCTTTTTTACATTTGTTTTGTTTTGTTTTTGAAAATAATTTTTTTTTTATTTTTTCCAGTGTTCCAAGATTCATTCCCCATTCCCCACACCCAGTGCTCCACGCAATAGGTGTCCCCAGTACCCACCACCAGGCTCTCCCATCCCTCCACCCCCCTCCCTCCAAGTCCCTCGATTTGTTTCTGAGTCCAAAGTCTCTCGTGTTTTGTTTCTCTCCCTGGATTACCCTACTTCCCGTTTACTTTCCTTCTCCTACTGTCCTCTATATTACCCCTTATGCACCGCAAGTAAGTGAAACCATGTGATACTTGACTTTCTCTACTTGGCTTATTTCACTCAGCATAATATCTTCCAATCCAGTCCATGTTGCTACAAAAGTTGGATATTCATCCTTTCTGATGGAGGCGTAGTATTCCATTGTATATATGTACCACATCTTCTTTATCCATTCCTCTGTTGATGGGCACCTTGGCTCTTTCCACAGTTTGGTGATTGTGCCCATTGCTGCGATGAACATTGGGGTGCATATGGCCCTTCTTTTCACTATATCGGCATCTTTGGGGTAAATACCCAGTAGTGCAATTGCAGGGTCATACGGTAGCTCTATTTTTAATTTTTTAAGGAATCTCCACACTGTTTTCCAAAATGGCTGCACCAACTTGCATTCCCACACAACAGTGTAAGAGGATTCCCCTTTCTCCGCAGCCTCTCCAACACTTGTTGTTTCCTGACTTGTTAATTTTGGCCATTCTGACTGGTGTGAGGTGGTATCTCAGTGTGGTTTTGATTTGAATTTCCCTGATAGCTAGTGACGCTGAACATTTTTTCATGTGTCTGTTAGCCATTTGTATGTCATCTATGGAGAAGTGCCTCTTCATGTCTCTTGCCCAGTTTTTGATGTGTTCATCTTCTTTTTGGATGTTGAGTTTGAGTCGTTCTTTATAGGTCTTGGATACCAGCCTCTCTAGCTGTATTTCTCTCGTTCAAATAAATTAAAAGAAAAAAAAAAAGGAGTAGAATGCTTTTTTTACATTTTTTAACAGTTAAAAAAGATCTAATGAAAAGAATTCTGTGACACATGAAGTATCAACTTCAGATTTCAGTGACCACAAATACGATCTCATCGAACCAGTCCAGCCCATGCATTTTCCGTATTGTCCAAGGAGACTTCAGGCTACAACAGCAGAGGTGAGTGGCTGCAGCAGGGACCACGGAGCCCACAAAGCCTTAACACAGTAATTCCTCCCGACCCCCACCCAGTTTCACTTTGCAAGGTTTCAGTTCCCTGCAGACAGTCAAGGTCTGGAAGCAAATGATCCTCTTTCTGACTCATCCAGCAGAAGATCACTGTAGCCTAACCTCCATCACAGTGCCCACATCATTCCCCTCCCTTCCTTTCATCACGTAGGCATCTTATCATCTCACATCATCATAAGATGTAAGTACCATACAATCAGATATTTTGAGAGGCCACATTCACGCAGCTCTCGTTACAATATATTGTGATAGTTGTCCTATATTGTTAGTTATTATTGTTAATCTCTTACTGTGTCTAGTTCATAAATTAAACTTCATCATAGGTGTGTATGTGTAGGAAAAAAACATAGTATAGGTATGGCTTGGAACTTTCCATGGTTCCAGGCATCCATGGGGGTCTTGGAACACACTCCCTATGGATAAGGGGAGAGACTATATCTGCCACCCGACCCTTGATGAAAAAGGTGTGCCAGTCGCGGTAATAGATGACACTAAGAGCTAATGCTGGTACTAGCAATGGAGCAGTTCCTACCATCTATCTCTTCTTGCCACTAAATATTTGGAACTTGTGAAGATGCTACCAGATGTATTATTTTTAAGATAAGCACTCTACACCCTGACACATACCACCTTCTTCCTCTTTTCTACAACATTTACATTGCCCTGTTGTTAAAAAAAAAAAAAAAAAAAAAAAAAAAAAAAGCTGATCTCTGTCAATGGCAATGACCCACATGAGTCTTACATAAAAGAACATAAGCTTTTTATTTTGTTTCCCTTCCCAATTCCTTCTGGAGCATTTTTCTCGGTTTAGGGCTTGACACCTTAAAAGGGATGTGGAAGTTTGAAAAAGATCCAAAGAGATTTAAAGAAGAGCTGGAGAGTTGATTTATAAAACCAACAATCTCTAAATACGGATTAGGAAAGACATTGGAAAAGCCTAGGCAGGATTGATGTCCATCAAGGGTATGAAAGGTTCTTCTGCAAGCAAAGCATATGGCTCTTCTCTACAAACATAAGGACCAGATAAAGAGAAAACTGATGAACTAGCGAAGAAACTCATCTCTGAGGGACAGACCTCCCTGGGAGTGGCTACATGTTTCCTTGTGTCTTAAAATTTCTTTTCCCTACGATTCTTCCAAAGTGAGGGTGGTTTCTTAACTTAAGGGCTTGCCCAGGGGCAGAGAGACGAAACTGATGCCCGCTTCCTACACATCTCATATGCAAGAGTGACAAAGGATGATGTTGATTTCATACAGTCCTTGACAAGATTTTGACACACTCCCCAGGAAGGCTGGAGAGAAGTAGCAGAAAGGATCGCTTTACGAAGCTGCTTGTGGCAGGAGTGGGGGGAATGTTCTTTTGGTTCCCCCATGTATCTCTGTTAGGTATATTTAATTCTGGCTGGGAACATTATTCTCCTCTTCCAGAACCTTCCTCTCTAGAACTGATGTATTGATGACCCAGGGAACATGAAGAAGGTGGAACAGAGGAAGTAATTTTGCCTGAAATCCAGTGGAATTGCCCCTCTCAGCTCCGTGCCTGAGCCCATTGGCTCGCTCGCCTGGCTGGTCCGGGAGCCAAGTGCAAGGCTGGGTATCTTGGGGTCATCATCAAGGCGGGAAAAATGGATCAAAAAACTGGACATTTTCTCTTCGCCATCTTTTTTGGCTGTAAAACTAGAATCTTTCATCCTGGATAGGGTAAGAAAATGAAAGGTAGATAAAGTAAGACTGACCCATGAGTCAATGATTCTCAAAGATGGAAGTTGGGCTTATTATATTAATCTCTCTACTTTGTCATATGTTTATATGTTATATATTTGAATATATGTTCCATGATAAATAAAGTATTGCATTCCTAGTGCTGGATAACATTCGTGGATTTCCTGTTTCCAAAAGTGCATCATTTTATCAGATCATTCATCCCAGTGTTTACACCTTTACGTATCTTGAGCAAAGTTTGATACACATACTTCAGTTTCACTTGTTCTTAAAAATAGAAAAAAAATGTAGGATTTCTCTATAAAAGTGAGAAGATGTCCCAGATGGTTTGGCTCAGACTTACTAAATCCTTCTTAAAAGCAGGAAACCACAACTGCCAACCCCATGTTAATCTGAATTCCCAGATCCGAGGGGAAGTTTAGAGGAGCCCATGATAATTGCAGGATCACACAATACCCATTTTTCCTCTGCTCAGGTAAAGTACAGGAAAGATAGAACTCAGGATACCTTCAACCTTAACCTGTACAAAAGGAAAAATATGAACACTGCTCCAATATTTTCACAGGTGAGGTGTTGGTCCACACTCATGGTTCAATGACTTCTGGTCTGTTTGTGTCTGGTCACCTCTCTTCCAGGACCTATGAAAGACAAGGCCCCTATGGGACCAATCCCAGTTTGGTTACATACTTTATTTTATTTCTACCATTTTCTGGAAAAGTTATAATTTGGGATTTCTGTGTGCCATTAGGCCTTATGTTGACTTTTATTACAAAGACTTGCCTGTCATATAGATGTCATTTCTCAGTGACCCAGTGCCAGCTGGGGTTGACTCCCTGATGCTTTCTGAGTTTCCACCAGCTCTAACCACACCACAAAGACAGTGGTCAGCACCCTCCCTCAGGTTGTGGGAAGCTATTCTTAGCCCCAGGTCCCAATAGGGCTAGATGAGTCTTCTACACTATCTGACCAATTACCACAAATTTAGTAAACCTAAAACAATGTCCATTTATCATCTCATGGTTCGCTTGTAGTGGTCCAGACAGAGCTCAGCTGGTCTGCCTGCTTAGGGCCTTACAAGCCTGGGACTCCAGCATCAGTTGGTCTGTCATAGGGCCTCTCAGGAAGCTCAGGATTTTCATTCAAGCACACATGGTTGTTAATGTTTGCTTCCTTGCTGCTCTCCAGTTCAGTGTCTTACTTCTTCAAGGCCAGCGGGAGAGGCAATCTCTGTTGCTTCAAGTCTCCCTGCCTCTTTTAAAGGCCTGATTAGGTCAGATCCTATCCAGTGTAATCTCCCTTTTAATGAACTCAAAATCACTTGATGTCAGGACCTTAATTACACCTGCAAAATCCCATCACTTTTGCTATCTTCGTCACCCCTAAGACCAACTGGTGGCCAAACTCGGTGGATTTCTTCTTCTACGTACCTGCCCAGGCTCCTCCCACCCAATGGCTGAGGCTTCGGGTGCTCAACCAATCTGCAAACGGCTTTGTCTCCAGCCTTGCCATCCTCTGCCCACTTACCCCTACACCATGGCTACTTACCCTTCTAAAATATAGATATAGTTATGTCACTTCCCACTTTGAAAGATCTCACTGGCTCTCTAAAGAGTTAAGCCAAAATGCTCTTCTGTCCTGAAACTTCCCATTGCCCAATACCTGTCGTGGAGTTAGTCAGCCCTCCCTATGTCCCCGTACCACCTGGGCCCCGCGTTACTGCAACCCTGACCTCTCCTCTATTGTGGGATTGACATCTGTGCCTTCTAGACTGTGGGCTCCTTGAGGACACAAATTGTACCTGTTTTCGTGCCTGCCTATAATACAACTACATGAATATTTGATGAATTTATTGGCACTATAAAACCAAACTTCTTCTAAGAGTATCTGTGGCTTAAGCTTAAGCTTTTGAGGTAATGAAATATACAGTTTCCAGTTGGATTAATTTCCTTCTCTGTTCTTAATAAAATATCTATCTATCATCTACCTATCTATTGCAGGCCAGTTTTGTAACGATGTCTCACTCATTCATAAAATTCTTCCAAGTCAGTATTGCTGTGACTATTTAACATATGGTGAAATTACAGGCATTCAGAGACTCGGTGGAGATTCTCTATCTTTTCCTCTTGGAGCAAAGCTATAGGTTGTGGCTCTCAGAGCAGGGTGAGGGGACTTTCTGGAGGACCAGAGAAAAGAAAAGAAAGAAAGTTGCCTCACTCAGTTTTGATACAGGGAAGACCTTCCAGGGTCGAGGCAGGTCTGAGCAGCTCTGGGCTGGGGGGCGAGGTGCTGCAGGCAGAATATTCCCCTTCTGAGCAGTGCGTGCCATGAATAATACGTCTTTATCTTGGCCGTGCTTTCCTTCCCTTAAAATGAATAAAAATTTTATTTTGAGCATGAAAAAAACAATTCCTGGAGCCAAGTTTACTTCATTTGAGAGGGCAGGAGAGGTGAGGGACGGGGGCAGCCAGGGCAGCGGGGAAAACGTAATGACTGATCCTGCACCGACTGCGGGGGCCTCTCCACTCTGCCGCCGCTGTGTGCGGTGAGATCGCAGGGGTGGGTGACTGAGTTTCTGCCATCTGCCTGAATCTCTTCATCATGACTGCTTTCAGATATAGAGCATGTTTCCAAAAATAAGTGTCCTATATATCTCAGGGCCGGGGGCTCTGTGGGCAGCTGTGGGGCATCTGGGCAGGCGCTGCAGACGTTAAGGCAGCCAGCGGCACCTCGGGGCCAGAGCGGCTTCCCGGCTCCCCAGGGTAACTCTCCACCTTCTCATCTCCCTCCGGAGCTCTTCATGAGGAGGGGTGGGCCCCATGCAGGCTCCCTCTGCAACATCAATCCTGCTTCCGCTTACTTGCCTTTTGCGGTCCAGTTGACATCGTGGAAAACCTTCCAAGGGGTTCGAGTCCCTGCAGTCACCTGCGAGAGGAACTCCCCGCAGGCAGGCCTTCAGGAAGGTGCCATGGGGTCTGGCTTGTCCCTCAGTTTGTTTGTTCATCCCATGGGAGAACCCCCTCTTACTAGTTTCCATCTGGCTAACGGTATCAAAAAATCACTTGGGACAGAAAGAAATATAATAAAAGGCATAGGAGGAATAGCAGGGGGAGAAAATCATGTAAGAGGAATCGAAGCATCCAGCCACGGGTGTGGGGGCCACAGATGGGCTCTGGACATGGAGAACCCCCCTCACGAGGAAACTGGAATACAGAAACCTGACACCACTTCCCCAGCATCCCCCCCACCCCCAGAATTGTCTGTGTCTGTCGATCTGCTCTGCAGGGAAGTTCAATGAAGAGTGATTTGTCTTTGTCCTGACTTCTATTGTTTTCCATTTGAAGGCCCCCACCCCAGGAGATGCAAATTTCCTGTAGATGTTGATGTGCCTGTATCTTCAGTGACAAATAAGCCAGTAACTTATTTTTAGAGACCTGGTGTTCACACTGCAAGAAGGAACTCCTTTTTTTTTTAAAGGAGAAAATAAATTACCAACATGCTTTAGTCATCTCTCTGAATTGTACAGTGTCAAAAATTTGTGATTTATTACCCTGCTTTCTCCCGGCCTATTATATTTCCCTGAGACTTCGGGACTAGATTAGCCCACATGATTATTTCAAAGCACATCACATTGAAGGCACTTCCCAGGAAACCCGTAATTCTCAGAAGGGAGACAAAGGGTCACAGGGAGCTGGGAAGAGGTCCCAGCAACTCAGTGAACTTCCGGAACTATTTACTGCATTCCCTTTCTTCTTCTTCCCAGTCAGAGCCCTTCATTGTCTTGGTGCTAAAAAGAACTCAAGGTTTCTGGGGAGCAAGGGCAGAGGCGTTTATGGTGCCGAAGGGAACTTGAGACATGGCCGGTTCTAGAAATCTTTGGCAAGAAATCCTTAATTTAGTAAAAATAAATTTGTGTGAGCTCTTTCAGGTTCTAGGGTATTTTTGGAGCCTGGACTAGGTTCCACCTCATAATAACATGGCAAAATAGGTGACTTTACTAGCCTGGCTCTTGTGGATTTTCACCCTTTGCCTGCTACGCACCACGCATTCTAATCGCTGTGGCTACTGCAAGGCACATGGCCTTCCGCTATTCCATTTTCTTCGTTGTCTCAATAAATATGTATTGAGCATCTTTTTTAGTACTGTCAGTCTCAGGGATTTCAGTGATGGATAAGACCCGGTCCCCAAGTTACTCACAATTTTATGGAAGAGGCAAAGGTCAATAAGCATGAATCATGTGTTGAGGGCTGCAAGGTGCTACACAGAAGATGTTACAGGAGCGGCTAAGTAGAGAGGGACTAATGCGGAGCTGGAGAGATTTTACAAATAGGGTAATATCTGAATTGGGTCCTAGAACCAATAAGATGTGGGTATATATAAAGAGAGATTTATTTTAAGGGATCTGGCAAGTCCAATATCAGCAGGGTAGACTGCTAGGCTGCAGACTCAAGGAAGAGTTGAATTTCCAGTCTAGACTCTATTTGCTGGCAGAATTCTTTCTTGTTCAGGGAGATCATTTTGTATGTTTTGGGGTTTTTTTTAGTTGTTATTGTTGTTGATGTTTTAAAGACCCTCAACTGATTGGGTGAGGCCCACTCAATTACTATGATTGATGGCAATCTACTTTATTCAAAGTCTACTGATTTAAATGTTAATCCCAACCAGAAAACACCTTCACAGAAACATCTAGAGGAGTACTTGGCCCAAAACCTGAGTGCCATCACTCAATTTTATGTGCCAAACTGACACAACAAATTAACCACCCAAGGTAGCGATAAGAGTTTGAAGGTCAAAAGAGGGAAAGCCAGACTGAAAATTCTTTCACGGCTCCTCCTGATGGCCTTCAAGATAATCTCCATGATAAGCCTTCATGATAACCTCCTAGTTCCTTAACGAGAGAGTCAAGGCCAATCACAGGAGTTCCTTGACAATCTCTCCCTGTCACATATTTTCCAGTCCTCAAGAGGGATTCATGTACCAGCCAGAGGCACAGACTTGAAAATCCCCAAAAGGGCTCTACACCTTTGATTGACCCTACCAGCCTGGATGATTCCCACTCTCCTGACTCCAGAACCCCTCCTTGTAGGGAGCCTGCTCTGCTCCCCGTCGGAGTCGGGAGGTAATTCACCCCTGTGACACTCACTGCATCAACTTTCAATGGATCAGATAATAGAGGATTTTCCTGGGAGTGGAGGAGTGTACTGCAATCAGCTGAAACTTTAAAGTTTGCAGAGACTTGCAATATCTGAGCTGCAGGCAGCATATTTCAGGGATAGAGAGAGATATTGCTCTCGTGGGTTTGCCACGACTAGGGGGTGTTTAAACGGGGGGAGGAGTGGAATACTTACCACTCTAAATTTTTACAATCATGATTGAAACGATGCTATAGACTGACTGTTTCTCCCTCTTCCCAAATTTCCATATGTGGAAACTAATCCCACATATGAAGGTATTTGGAAGTGGAGCCTTTGGGAAGCGATTGTCACAAAGGTGTGGAATCCTCATGGATGGGATTAGTGCCCTTGTAAGAAGCAGCCAGAGTTCACCCCACCCTCCCACCGTGCAAAGACGCGGTGAAAAGAGGACTGCCTATGAATGAGGGAGAGGGCTGTCACCAGACACCAGATGTGCCAGAACTTCACATTGGACTTCCCAGCCTCCAAAACTGTGAGTGATTAATTTCTGCTGCTTATAAGCCATCTAGCCCACGGCCTTTTTGTCATAGCAGCCTGAATGGACTATGGACCCTTAGGATCTCCCAGGACCCCTCCAGTTCAATCTAAAATCTCTATGTCCAATTGTGACAGTTTCCGAACCGTGCCATAAATATGTGTGTCTAGTGTTACAGCACACTACCATCTCCCTTAGTAATGTGTGCCGATGTTTGACAATGTTTGCTGTCAAGAAACATTAGGCCACAGGCATTCATAGTAGGCCTGTTCGCAAGCATGGACTGGAGCCACGGGCCGTGTCACTGTTCACACTGGCATCCTTCAGCAGAAGACTCATACTTATGGTCATGTTTTAGCAACAGTCATCTGTAGGCCCTCTTCAGACACCAGATGGGAGACTGTGTGAACTGATTCAATCTGACCTCCTGTCTAACCATCCATTTGGCAGACAGGATCAGTGTAATACTGTCACAAAGGAAGAGCGTAATAGGCAACTATGCTTGGTATGACAGTGAGTACAACCTCGGTAAGGTATTAATTGACCTATAAATCACACCATATGTCCTAAAGCTGGAAACTATTTCCCAATCGATAACTTCAAATGGCATAATGGAAGTGGTGCGATTCAGCCTTGATAATGTCTAGAACAAGTGACCTGATACGTCTATGGAAAGAGGAAGCAAGCACATCAGCCTATGACATGGCCACCAACATAAATTTCAGAGAACACTGCTGTAATTAGGAGAAAGGGAATGGTTAACTTCTTCAAGGGCAGGGGCCCACGTTTAACACAACTGGTATAAATTGAAAGCTGAAGTTGGGTGCAGGACCACAATGCTTACCGCAGTGTTTGGAAGCCTTCAAGATTTACTAATGCAGTTGTGAAATGCTAGCGCCCATTATGTATTGTGGGATCCTGCTTATGACTAGGCTGTTAAAATTGAATTATTACAGTGCTTATTCCAAATACTACTTTGTGACGACTTATATCTCAGTCAGTTTTACGACACTCAAAACCAATTCTGTTCATGGCCTCAGCTGAAAAAGAATTTTAATAACATTCAAAATTGCTTCAGTCAAGTGTTAAAAACAAGGTGCCTATAAAAAGTTAATTTTTAAATAATTTCAGAAGAACCTTCAAAAGTTTTGCTTAATATAAATTTTAATGCCTTAATTCCACTGGCGGTTTTAAATGCCTATTTTTGATGTTGGATATAGTTACTAATTTGCTAAAACCAGCAGTTGCACAAGTGTCAAATCATGTCAGTTCCAAAGAAAATGAACATCGTTATAATTTGAGATTATTATAAACTCAAAATGCGCTGCTGGTATTTATGACAGTTTTTGAGATTTATATGTGGATTTATAGCAAGAAAGGAATCATTTTTAGCTGAATGCTTCATTTTAAGTGATTTTCTCCCATCTTTTAAAATACTCATAATGAATTTCCCCCTTCTTTGAGAAATAGCAAATCACTTTGTCATCCTGGTCTTCCATTTTTGAACACGACATTATGAGTTAACCATCTCCTAGAACTTTACAGTAAATGAAAAAAAAATGTTACCAGTCTTCATATTTCCTGCAGTGGTGTTTTGTTCAGGGCAAATTATGCCCAGAGACTGAGATTTGTCTTCCAATAATTTATTTAACACACATTCACTGTGGGAATTATAATTTATAATAGTAATATTTCACAAGCCAATAGCATACAGGATAATGTCTCTTAATAAGCCAATAAAAAAAAATAACATACTCCAAACCAGTGACAGATTAATTACACTATTGTTCCAGACAAAGGGAAAATGAAAGAAATAAAGTCCACAGTTGTTGAGGTGTACTTTTCTGCACGTCTGGTCTTCAGTAGAGTCAGTCCTTCCCCCTAGAAGCTGGGTATCAGCGGCCAGCCAGGTCCCTCCCTGCTGGGGCCCGTATCTAGTGGGTGACATCAGGGCTGGCAGCCTAGGGGGCTGCTCTGATTGATGGTCGTTACCCAGGGACCCTGCCATGGGTTGCACCACCGCCCGCAAGGAGTCGCCTCACCGAGGCCGGAACAGATATCCCTTCTCTTCTTAGACTACTGCTCCGTTTAACACCAATGCCACTAAGAGTACCCTGCCCACGACAGGAGCAAGTGTCTCCAGATCTTCAGAGAACCATTTAGATCTGGAGAGAGTAACCTTCCCCAGACTGAACCTTCGAGGGAAGCCCTCACAGTGCCAACTTGAAAGGTCCATGGTGTCATGGTCGGCTCCTCCATTGTGCTCCTAGATCTCAGTAGCTTACTTCTGCTCACCTTGAAACAGCCACCTGAATTCACCCTTGATCAAAAGAACTTCATGCAGTTCAAAACGACTTCACTTAAGTCATGAAAAAGTAGATTCGGAATCATAACAAACCAATACAGAACAAGCACAAATCCACTGAGTTCCCTAAACACAAAACATAAAGCCAATCCAAAAAGACTACGTGCTTTCTCTGAATTTCTCAAATGTACATGTAAGAGTTCAAGTATTTTGGATGATGATATCATCATCCTGCAAAACAGTGGGCAAAATCTGAATCCAAGTAGAAAATAAAAGCCATAAGTCAAAAGTCTTTATCTCCCTAACGGGTAAATCAGAAACCTACCACTTTAGTATACTTCAATTGAAGATGAAAACTGCAATTCTCCTGCTCTTGATTACTATAAAGATAGCTCAGATCTCAGAGGTTAACATGACAAAACACAGGGGAAAATGGAAATTAGAGAAGGAGGAAGGGTTCATATCAGGCATAGAGGGAGCAAGGCTTTATTTAAGCCTATAGTTCAATCATCTTATTTCAGCGATCTACTCTGAATTAATATTCTGTTTACTGGAAGACAGAGCAGAAACACTCCCTTATGCAGAATTTTCTCAGCAAGATTCCTGCAGTTTAAATGGGAGTAGGGAAAAATACTTGAATGGTGGGAGAGCAAGCAAAAGCCTAAGACAAGGGGTGCCTGGGTGGCTCAGTTGGTTGAGCGTCTGACTTCGGCTCAGGTCATGATCTCAACCTCCTGGGATAGAGCCCTGCATCCCAGCTCAGCAAGGAGTCTGCTTCTCTGTCTCCCCACCCTCCACACCCCACTTATGCTTGAAGTCTCTCTCTTAAATAAATAAATAAAATCTTTTTTGTAAAAAAAGTATAAGACATACCAAATGATTTCACTCATATGTAGAATTTAAGAAATAAAACTGAGGAACATAAGGGAAGGGAAGGAAAAATAAGAAAAGAGAAACAGAGAAGGAGGCAAACCCTAAAGAGACTTTTAACTATAGGTAACAACCTGAGGGCTGCTGGAGGAGGAGATGGGGGATAGGGATGGGGTAACTAGGTGGTGGGCATTAAGGATCCCATTACTACATTACTACTACTACTACTACTACTAATAATAATAATAATAATAATAAAGCATCAGACTGTTGTTACAATCCTTTAGAAATGCAGATAAAAGTTTTCTTTTTTTAGCAGACAATGTGGGTTCCCAGGAGGGAGAATGGCCAGGGCGTCATTTCTCTGGGACTTCTGCATGTGCCTAGGGTTGTCATTGATAGCAGCACTACCAACTGAATCCCTTTAGATTGAACTACTTGCTCCCAGTAGTCTGAGATAGAGTAAACACTAGATACGTAGATCAATTTACTTCCTTTTCTGGTTCCTTCTAGTGGGAAAAAAATGATTACCTTTAATCTTTGCCTCTTCTTGGAAGAGGATTTAAAGTTAAGAGGACGGATGTTAACTAGCCTTATTGTGATGTCTACTTTGTAATAGGTACATATACTGAATGGTTGTGTTGTATACCGGAAACTAATATAATGTTCTATGGCAATTTATCTCAATAAAAATTAAATTAATAAGTAACATTAACAGAGGTTCCTGTCTCTGCCATCAGAGCTCTGGAATGCTCTCCATCCAGAACCCAGAGTCTGCATTGTTCAGACTGTTTTCTTATCTCTCGCTTCCCCTGTCTACTTCTATTTATGTGATTACTCTTCCCAATTGAACACATGTATGGAAAAGGTTTCCTTCCTGGAGGCTCAATATTCTATGTAAAGAAATGTTAGAGACTTTTTAGAAGAGCCATTCCTTGCATTATAAGAAGCCCCAAAGAGCCGGGCAGGTGAGCAGGTGTCTCCCAACACTCGGCTGAGAGTCAGTGGCCGGGAGTCTCCTGATTTAACACCTGTGGTCCTGTCCACTCGCATCTTAGACCATGAGGTTTTAAAGTCTTAGCCCTTATTAATAGCATTAGTCATCATTTGTTGTGTCCTATCTTGTGTTATGTCCTTGCAGGACCTTCTTCACCCATTACTTCATTAAATTTTCACACAGCTTCATAAAAAATAAACAAACAAATGAAAAACCTTCTATTATTCTCATTTTTTTCAAGAAAGGGATCACAGCTGATATGGCAGAACCAATACTGAAACTCAATATGTCTTCAAATCCCATTCCAGCCACGCGCCACATTTTCCTCCACAAGTGTTCACAGAAGGAAAGTAATATACGGGAAAATCTTTTGTTTTTGGTTCTGTTCCAGTTATGGAACCAATGTAGGTCACAGCCTCCTTGAATTATTCCGTCTGCCAAATAAAGTGCTTGACTCCACATTAAAAATCTTATGCAGGAAAAAAAAAAAAAAAGGCAGATCTTTGATTGGCTTTTATTCTGCCCAAGTCTGAATTTTTATGTGAGAGTAAGGCACGTTCAAGCCCTTCTTTTGACATTATCTCTGTGAACTTGTGTGTTCTACTGAAACTAGTGCTTGTCAGTTTTTCCCTAACTCTGTGATGTTGGCTTTTACAACCTCGCCCCGGATTTAAAATATTTTATTTATTTATTTGAAAGACAGAGAGAGAGAGAGTACAAGTAGGGGGAGATGCAGAGGGAGAGGCTGACTCCCCAAAACAGGGCTCGATCCCAGGACCCTGGAATCATGACCTGAACTGAAGGCAGATGTTCAACCGACTGACCCACCCAGACCCCTCTGGCTCTGGATTTCATTTGCGTTGTCCCAGACCTTGCCATTCTCTTTCTATTCTGTCATGGAATGCAGTTTCCAGCAGACGTCTGAGCCCAGTTACAACTGACTGTGGTCTTCAAGCTACGCCGTTTTATTCTCTTTGTATCTTCAAGGCATGGTCTGTAGACCACCCCCATGAGCAGCTACCAGGTGCAGACATGAAGGCCACGGTGCCCTTGGGATTCTCATTTCTCACATTATTGGCCTAATCTGAATTTGAGAAACAGATCTAACTGCCAGAGAGTACAGAACTGATCTGGAGAAATCAAATTTAAACCAGCTTGTGCGAAAAATTCTCAAATTCAAACCATTGTCTAATCATGTGCCAGTTCAGTAGCACCGCACCCCACTAGGACTCAATACCAGCTCAACAGCTGAGGCCACAGACACCAGGGAAAAGTAGAGAAAGTGACTGAGATTTCACTGGTAAAGAGTACCTACTTCTGGAGGAATTAGAAAAAAGAAAAAGAAAAAGGACAATGCTATCCACAACACTGTACTGTGTTTTGACATGTTATTTGCCCCTCACCTTCCTCAAGACCATTTCCATACATTTAATTTATGATAATTTGTACATCCCTACCCTGCGAAATATGAAAAAGATGTTATAAAAATTGCTTCCCATGTTAGTTGAAGCATAGATTTTTTTTAAAGTCCCATTGAACCATTTCTTCTCATTTTTATTACTCAATAAAAAAGAAGTTAAACCAACAATGGCATTAAAATAGCACTGAGATTCATAGAATGAAACAAATCCTAAGAAGCTCTCAAAGTTTTGCCCTAGGTTGCATATCCATCAAGGAGCCATCCTCCATCTGGCTCACCAGTATCCACAGATGTTCTACTTGAAGAACACTACCATTAACATAATCTCATGTATAACTTTTAAAAAGGCAATGATAGCATCACTAAATACTTTTTAGATGGGAAATTGTACCTTAAATTTAAAGGATCGATGGCAACATAAAACCAACTGTGATTCTGGATGCCAAATAGTTGTCCTCGAGAGAGAAAATATTTTCCAATTTTATGTGAGAATAGGATAAATGTTTACTTTTTTTTTTAGCTAAAACAAACAAAATTCTAAATGAAACTAACATACCAAAACCAAGATTTGGAAAGCGGAAGGAAGAGGAAAAGGAGGGGAAGGAGAAGGAAGAGAAAGAAAAAAGGACCTCACTCCCCAAAGAATTTATAACAGGATATTTTTCAATATTTCCCATGAATCAGTGAAATATGAACGAGGTCCAGGCTCTTTGTTTACACAGCCAGGTGCATCATTTTTCTGAAGGACAAGGTAAACCCATATGAAAGCTATGTAATTTTTATTTAAGAGACTTAAAGTATAACTAAAATCCAAAAATCCAAAATTCTCGGCCTGATCTTCCAAACCCTCCATAGTTGTGTCTTGCCTAATGTTACCAACCTCCTCTCCCACCTCACCGCACCCTTCCCCCTTCTCCAGCTACATTTCACTGCTTGCCCTTCTCCAAAGAAGATTGAATTTCCATCTCCACACTTTGTCCCTGCATTTCCTTCAACCTAGAGGCCCATTCTCTTCTCTTTCTTGACAAAAGCACTCACACCCAACATGTTCCAACCCATTCACAAAATTTCCATCCTTAGAAAGTATTTGCTCTATTCTCTGAAAGTCTGTCACTTCACTTGCCCCATCACTGATGTCACTTCAGTTGTTTACATCACCATCTCCTCCCCTGAACTGAGTCCAATGATCATCTCTGTATCACTAGGGTCTAACATTACATGTCAGCCCATTGTCAGTGCTCACTCTGAAGTAGAACAACTCAAGAACGGGCTCACTGAAGTCATCACAGACCCAGTCTTTCCATTTTTTCCTCTGCTATTTGTAGCATGTCATCTTTTCCTATAGTTGGCATCCCTCATGGTCTCAGGATAGCTACCGGTTCCAACCACCACCATCAGATGTGATATCACTCTTGGTTTTCGCCTAAAAGTTCTTAATAGTGAGAATCCTATGAAAGGTAAAGCAGGGCACTCGGTCACAGTACAACAAACTCAAGACAATCTCACGCATTATCTCACGAATATGGTTGCTGTTTACGGGGAAGAGTCCCCCTCATTTTGTTTTCATTTCACAGAATGTCATGCTATCCATGAGGTCTTGGGACTCTTATTCAAAAAGTGAACCACACCCAACATCCAGATTGATTTCTATTCCCATCCTCCAATTAAAGGAACCCGGTCTCCCTGGAAAACTACCTGATTCTTTGGTGGCATGGAATATGCAGAATAAGCCTGGACCAACTGGGCCAACCAGAAAAGTCACAAAAGAAAGAAGTGCTCAAAAGATAAGGATGGAGAGGCACCTGGGTGGCTCAGTCATGAAGCATCTGCCTTTGGCTCAAATCATGATCCCAGAGTCCGGGGATCAAGCCCTGCATCAGGCTCCCTGCTTAGCAGGAAATCTCCTTCTACCAAGTAACATGGTATTAGGTTATAATGCAAAGTTAAAGTTATCCATGAACATATACTAATATGAAGAAATGATCGAATAAATAAATAACATGGAGAAAGAGATAAGCCACCGGTACAAAAGAATTTCAGATCATCATCCCGCTATTCACCACCACCACTGCCAAGAAGGTGGGCCCAGTGACTTGCTTTCAGAGCACAGAGGAAATGGAGGCTTTGCAGTAAAGAAAACCTTGGCCTGCCGAGGAAGGTCAACATCATTAGTGTTAGGTGAGGTTCAGAGCACATACCTGTAATATAATGTGATAAGAATGGCACTTCACCTTTGGAGTCATTTTCTCCAAAACCCATAGCTCCAGCCTAATCAGAAGAAAAACATCAAACAAACATGAATGGGAAGACAGGGCACAAAATAAGTAACCAGCCCTCCTCAACACTGTCAAGGTCATCAGAAACAAGAAGAGTCTGAGAAACTATCACATGCCAGGTAAGATGAAGGAGATGTGATGACTAAATCTAGGGTGATAATCCCAGACCAGAAAAGGTAATTAGTGAAAAACTAGTGAAATCACATCAAGTGTGGAGTTCAGTTCATAGTAACACTCTCATGTTGGTTTTCTAGTTGTGACTAGTCTACAACAGTGACAGTAACATATTAACAACAGCAGAAATTGGATTAGGTCTATAAAGGAACTCTGTATTATCTTTGGAGCTTTTCTGTAAACCTGAAACTTTTCTAAAATCAAGTATTTTTTAAAGCCATCTAATCTATATTGAAAGCATGATACATAATAGGGAAAATTGATAAACTGGATCTTACCAAAATCAAAACATTTTTTTCTCTGTGAAAGGCCCTATAAAAAAGATGAAAAGACGGGCGCCTCAGTGGCTCAGTTGGTTAGGTGACTGCCTTCGGCTCAGGTCATGATCCCGGAGACCCGGGATAGAGTCCCACATCAGCAGGAAGCCTGCTTCTCCCTCTCTCACTCCCTCTGCTTGTGTTCCCTCTCTGACTGTGTTTCTGTCAAATAAATAAAAAATCTTTAAAAAAAAAAAAAGATGAAAAGACAAGCCACAGACTGAATGGAAAATTAGCAAACCACATATATGACAAGAGATTCATATCTACAATGTATAAAGAACTCTCAAAAGTCAACAGTAAAAAATAAAAATCAAGCAATCCAATTAGAAAATGGACAAAAGACATCTCACCAAAGAGGATATACAGATGTCAAATGAAAATATGTTCACATCAATAGCCATTAGAGAAATGCAAATTAAAACCACAATGAGCTATTACCATACAACTATTAGAAGAGCTAAGACAAAAATAACTCCACCAAATACCACTAAGAATACAGAGAAACTGATTTTTTCATACACTGTTAGCAGATGTGTAAAACAGTAAAGCCACTCCAGAGAAGAGAAGGGTACTTTCTGTAAAGTATATGTGTACTTATCATCTGACTCAGTGATAACTCTCTTAGGCATCTAATCCAAAGAAATGAAACATAAGTTCACCCAAAATTCCAAACACAATTGTCCATGGCAACTTTATTAGTAATGACCAAAAATCGGAAAGAACCTAAATATCTTTCATTGGGAACTGGTTGGAACAAACCATTTATATCCATACCACTGGCAATAAAAAGGAGGGAACAACGGATAATGGGCAATTACATGGATGTGTATGCCAAGGAAATTGTGCTGAGTGAAAGATGCCAGTCTCAAAAGCCTATGTATTTCAGCGTTCCTAAAGTGACAAAGTTACAGAGAAGAAAACAGATTAGTAGTTGCCAAAGGTCGAGGGGTGGGGCGGGGAGGGGCTAGGACCATAAAAGTTGGCACAAGGGATCCTTGTGATGGAGCAGTTCTGTACGTTGTCTATGGTGGAGGCCATATGAACCTACAGATGTGATAAAAATCTCAAAGAACTAGGGCATCTGGGGTGACTCAGTTGGTTAAGCCACTGCCTTCAACTCAGGTCATGATCCTGGGGTCCCAAGATTGAGTGTCATATGGGGCTCCCAGCTCCACGGAGAGTCTGCTTCTCCCTCTGACCTTCTCCCCACTCATGCTCTCCCTCACTCTCTTTTAAGTAAATAAATAAAATCTTTAAAAAAAACTCAACTAAACACACACAGCACAAACAAATGAATGTATATGAAACTGGTAAAATCTGATTAAGGTTGATTGGCTCCTATCAATGTCAATTTCCTGACAATTAGATTATAGTACAGCTATGCAAGATGTTACCATTGGGGGAAACTATATAAGCAGTTTCTTCTCTCCCTGTTATTTCTTACAACTCTTTGTGAATCTAAACCTCAACACTTCTTTTTTTTTTTATAATGAAAACAACACAGGTGAAAACATCAAGGTATGACAGATTTTTCTTTCCAGTACTGAAATATCTGAATCATCACCACATGGTGGTCTAATCAATTTAGGGAAAAAAATGGAAATAAAAAACATAAAAATTAAAATGGGGCCTGTATATAATCAAATGAGTTCTGTTGTGTCGTATCAATATATCCCAGAAACCACAGGCTAAACAAATGAAAGCTCTGCTATAAAAAGAATTAAGTACTCAGCATTTGTAGAATTCTGTTGTTGACCTGCTGCAGAAGTCTTAGGAAAGACCTTCATTACTTTCCTCTGTGCAGGATAGAGCCAGAGTCTTCTAGTTTATCTCCAGCTTCCCTGAGGTTGATGTTGATTTATTAACCTCTATCCTTTAGAACCAGCTGTTCACTCAGTTATAAATTTATCTATTAATACAGTTATTGAATACATTTTTTCTTTATAACCATAAGCGTGTTAGTTTTTCTCTTGTTTTACTCTCAAACAATATGTTGACTTCAAGATAGTTTCTATCTACAACATTCCCTAATCTGTATTTGTTATGTAGGAAACCTTCGAAGGAAATGTGGTTAATGAGGCACGGTCTTACATAGTCCATTCTGACTCATGATGATCCCTCTGTTTGAAAAGCTTGAAATATACCATAGAGTTTGTTGGGGAAGTACTCAGTTTTTTAATCTATAATCTCAAGATTTACCTTTATTGCATTTTTGGAAAATTGGAACAATGGTAACATTGTTCCCACTACAATGCACACGGTCCAGAAAGACACAAAACTGTATAAACAGGGAGGTGGGAGACAGGTGGGAGTGATTCTGCCTTAGTTTAGGGAGGGGGAGTTGTAGGTTTCATGGCACAAGTAAGCTCTAAACAGATTCTAGTTTGTTAACAGTTAATAAGTACTTAATGAATAGTTGTTGGATAAATACATGAAAAATAAATATGAAAAGTAAACCCCTATTTGCACAAAATATATATGCAGATATGTTTTTGTTTGTTGTATGGATAAATTCAAAACCTCTAAGAAACCTTTAAAAGGGATTGATTAAATAGGGCAACTGTAACACAGCTATTAAAATAAATGTGTATCAATATGGAAAGATGCCCAAAAGACCATATTAGGTGGGATAAACAGAAAATTGTAAGGATACCTTCCTATAATTATATATATATACATATATAAAAATGTATGTAATTATATATGTATTTAAATTTTATCCATATAATTTTTATTTAAATACAATAGTATTTGTTAGTGCACACTAAAATCTAACAAAATCTAACAAAAAAAAACTAAATTAAATTACTAAAAAATTATTAGTAATTGTCTAGATGAAGAAGGATAATGGGCACTTCTATATTCTATTTATTCCTTTAATGTTTGGTTTCCTTTTTTTACGTTTTATTTATTTATTTAGTAATCTCTACACCCACGGCCCCGAGATCAACAGTCACTTGCTCTTCTGAAGGAGCCAGCCAGGAGCCCCAGTGTTTTATTTCTTGATACAAGTTTTTACAAAGTGAAGAAAGAACTTAACAAGAAGAGCAGGCATCACACTATCCAAAAAGCAAAGGATGCTACAGACTGGGGACAGCGTCTATAAATGTCACACTTAGGGACTCCACACCCTCTAACACATCTAACACATAGGCTGGGCGTTGGAGGTGGGAGAATGGTGTTCAGCAGCATTTTATGTACCAAGTGAACTAGTTTGGGCTTGTTTTCCACAGAGAATGGGACTTTTTTTTTTACTTTTTTTTTATTGTTACTTAATTTTTTTTTCCAGTGTTCCAAGATTCATTGCCCATGCCCCACACCCAGTGCTCCATGCAACAGGTGCCCCCAGTACCCCCCATCAGGCTCTCCCATCCCTCCACCCCCCTCCCTCCAAGTCCCTCAGTTTGTGTCTGTGTCCAAAGTCCCTGTTGTTTTATTTCTTTCCCTGAATTACCCTACTTCCCATTTCCTTTCCTTCTCCCACTGTCCTCTATATTACCCCTTATGCACCACAAGTAAGTGAAACCATGTGATACTTGACTTTCTCTTCTTGGCTTATTTCACTCAGCATCATCTCTTCCAGTCCAGTCCATGTTGCTACAAAAGTTGGATATTCATCCTTTCTGATGGAGGCGTAGTATTCCATTGTGTATATGGACCACATCTTCTTTATCCATTCATCTGTTGATGGGCACCTTGGCTCTTTCCACAGTTTGGCGATTGTGGCCATTGCTGCAATGAACATTGGGGTACATATGGCCCTTCTTTTCACTATATCCGTATCTTTGGGGTAAATACCCAGTAGTGCAATTGCAGGGTCATAGGGTAGCTCTATTTTTAATTTTTTAAGGAATCTCCACACTGTTTCCCAAAGCGGCTGCGCCAGCTTACATTCCCACCAACAGTGTAAGAGGGTTCCCCTTTCTCCGCAGCCTCTCCAACCCTTGTTGTTTCCTGTCTGAGATTGGGACTTTTAAAAGGACTAACATCATCCAACCTGAGTATTAAAGGATAACACATTTGTTATCTTTATCCTTAATTATGACACCTCTGTCCATTTTGGAGCTATACTTCGGAATCATGCAAACCACCCTTTTTTTTTTTAATGTCACTTCTCTGCCAGTCCCGCCTCTATTGCTCATTAGGATGCTTTATAATTGTATGAAAAGAACCTGCCTTCGACTGCCCCTGAGCCGTGTTTCCTTCAGAGCATAAGCTCTTCTCTGAACATTTGGGAAACTAAATCATAGTATTCTTGTCTCCTGAGCTCGTTCTGGGTCTATAAAACACAAGCTGGGGAAGATTTGCAAAGGGATAGTTCTCCCTGTTCTAACGTACCTGTTTGTTTACAACAGCTCCTCTCCCCATATCTCACCACCACCACCACAGCAGAAGAGTAATACTTTACCAGAGACATGGCAGGCAGAACTAACCTGTCCACATACACTTGGATTGTGTTAAAGCCATCAGGAGACTCGGCCGTGCCCCATGCAGATATGAGGAAATCAGCAGAAATCTATAAAGCATCACTGAATCTTGGAGCTGGAATGGCTGCACGCATGTGTGCTCACGTGTCCTCCCACAATAGGAGGCTTTGCCGGGTCATGAAAAGGAGTCACCAACAGAAGCTATCCCCTGAGCAAGTAAAGAGGCTTTACGTCTGCTGCAGCAGCTTTGTGTGCCCTATGTGTGGGCAATCTCAGGAGCTGGTGGCAAATTCAGAGTCGGCCAGGAAAGTCTTGGCAGGTGCCCTCTCTATTGGTGCCACAGGGAGAGATCAGGGGAGCTACTGCAGTCTGCGGGATTATAGGGACTTGAGTCACACACAGAGGTGCAGCAGAGCAGGGAAACAGTGTTCCTCCAGCCATCTGGCTCTCCTGGGCTCAGGACAACCTTGCAGATGAAATATCTTCCCCACCCCCAGATTCGTGGAGTTGGTGTTCCCCAGCCATAGGTGACAGAGAATGGAAGTCATTCTCCCTATCTACTTAGAACGCCATCACTTTGAAAAATGCCTTTGGTATTTTGATCAGGATGGCACTGAAAGTATTGATTGCCCTGGCAGCATAGGCATTTTATTTTAATTTTTTCAATAATAACTTTATTATTTTATCAGGTGTTCCAAGATTCACTGCTTACGCACACAGCCAGCAGGGCAGACATTTTCACCATGTTTACTCTTCCGATCCATGAGGATGGAATGTTTTCCCATCTTTTTGTGTCTTCGATTTCTTTACCTCTCTTGTTAGGTTTATTCCAAGGTATCCTTGTGGTTTTGGGTGCTCTTATAAATGGAATTGATTCTCTAATTATACATTCTACAGGTACACTGTTAGTGTATAAGAACGCAACTGATTTCTGTGCACTGATTTCGTATCCTGCCACAGTACTGAATTGTTGTAGGAGTTATAGTAATTTAGAGGTGGAGTCTTTGGGTTTTCTACATACAGTATCATGTCATCTGCGAAGAGAGAGATTTTGACTTCTTCTTTTGCCAATTTGAGTACCTTTTTTGCTGTTGTTGTCCGACTGCTGTTGCTAGGACTTCTGATACTAGACTGAACAATAGTGGCGAGAGTGGGCATCCTTGTCTTGTTCCTGATCTCGGTGGAAAAGCTCTCAGCTGTTCCCCATGGAGAATGATATTCACTGTGGGTTTTTCATAGATGGATTTTATGAAATTAAGGAATGTTCCTCCATCCCTATACTGAAGAGTTTTAATCAGAAAATGATGCTGTATTTTGTCAAATGCTTTTTCTGCATCAATTGAGAGGACCATGTAGTTCTCTCTCCTCCTATTAATGTGTTCATCATATTTACTGATTTGAGATGTGGCCCATATATAAAAGGGAATGTTACTCAGCCATTGGAAAGGATAAAAACCTAACTTTTGCACCAACATGGATGGTATTAAACGGCCACCAGATACCCAAAATAGTGGTTGTGAGCTAACTAGGACATCTGACCTTAGTGAGCCCAATGATATAAATATTTCCCAGAACTCGGAGCTGGAAAGCACCCAACCTTCCCTGGCTGATTACAAAACAATAATGAATCACCCCCCTGCACTATCGTGCATAACCAGCTACTCCTGCTTCTGTAAAAGAATGAGCTCACTGCCGTCGCTTTGTCATTGGATGGAGACGTGTCCACCTGGGTACCTTCTGTTCCTTTGGAGACATGTCCACCAGAATTTGTTTCATTTCTTTGGAAACATGCCCACCAGGGCAGGTCTCATCTCTTTAAAAACCCAGGCCATCCTAGGGTCGGGGCCCTCGCAGAGTCAGGACTCTAGCGAGTGGTCGCTGGACAGCTGTAATAAACCTCTCATTATCTACCCCTTAATGGTGTCGGCAGTGATCCACTGGGCACGTCCTATAACATTTGGGGACTTTCCAGGATGTGGTGCTCAGTCCTCACCACTAGTTCCGACCAGCCTTGGGAGTTGGAGAGCCAGCGGGTGTACGGGGACCAACCCTCCTGGGCAGCCGACAAAGTGCTTTCACTTTGGCCACGGGGTTCCTTGGTAAGGCCCGGTGCCCGCGGCTTTGGATGGACTCACAACGCCATAGACAGACCCTGAGAGGCACCTGGTTCACCCCCGGAGGTAAGTCTGTGGTGGTGTGCACACGTCTGTATGGGCCAATAGGAGGCTGGATGCAGTGTTAACTTCTAGGCCTCAGGTCCCAGTGAGATGTCACTGGGCCCACTGGTCTGTTCTCTGTGTCTGGGCTCAAGGGTCTCCTCCTTGTCTCTGGGCCCACCGGTCTGCTCTCTGTCTGGGCCCACCAGTCCGTTGTATTTGTTCTCTGTCTGTTGTCTTGTTTTCTATCGTGTGTTGTTCGTACTTAGCATAATGGGACAGCAATGTTCCAACCTTTCCACCCTAACCCCCCTTGAACTAGTCCTCTCTTATTTTAAAGATTTTCAGGATGAAGCCCGGAAGTCTGGGGACCAGGTCTACAAAGGGAAACTAACCACATTTTGTTCCCTAGAATGGCCCAGACTCTTTAAGGTTGGATGGCCCCCCCCCCTTGACGGACAGTTACCTTTGACCTGATGGTAACTATAAGAGTTCAGAATATCATCCAGGTCAGATCTGATCTGGATCAGATCCCACACATTGTGGCCGGGAGGCTCCTGGTGAAGATCAGCCACCTTGGATAAAAAGGGCGCTACACAGGGCTCCTTGCCCTCTAACTCCTCCTCCATTCTTGTTTCTAGCCTGACGAAAGACCCCCAGTCCTACAGAACCCTCCCGAAGATGCAGACATGCCCATGCCTTATCATACGAGCCAAGGTGAGATTGGCTAGAGGGCCTCTTGGCCCGGCCCACATACACGGAGCGGTTCCTCTTATCAGCCCCTGCAGCAGCTGGCCCCCCGGTCAGCCCCGCCTGCATCGTATCCCCCTCCCCATAAACAGCCTACAAGCCCAGACTCTTGGTCCTGGGCCATGGCCCCGGAAGAAGACCCGCCCTGGACCCTATTCCCCCAATCCTTCCTTGAGACAGGCTCCAACCCTGGGGGGTGGAGATGGAAGAACAGCCCCCGGCCCCCCATGGTCTATGTCCCGTTCCCCACCAGGGATCTATGTAACTGGAAAAACCAAAATCCTCCCTTTTCTGAAAAACCTCAGGGTTTGATCTCCCTGTTGGAGACCGTGTTCTTTACCCATCAGCCCACCTGGGACGACTGTCAGCAACTCCTCGAAACCCCCTTACCTCCGAAGAAAGAGAGCGCATCCACCAGGAGGTGGGGAAATTTGTTTTAGGACCTGACAGGAGGCCTGCAGAAATCCCCCTGCCTGGACCGGGTCTTCCCCACTGAGGGGTCAAGCTGGGAGCCTAACACTGAGCACGGTAGGGAGTCTCTCACCACCTGTCACCGGACTCTGTTGGGGGGTCCCTGGGCAGCTGCGAGGTGGCCCACAAATTTATCTAAGGTGAGGTTACTCGGGGCCCAGATGGGTCACCCGCTGCTTTCCTGGAGCGGCTCCTGGGCGCCTATCGGACGTACACACCCAAAGATCCTGAAGCCCCAGAGAATCAGCGGGCCTTAAATACTGCCTTTGCCTCCCAGTCCGCCCCAGGTATTAGAAAAAAAATCACAAAGATTGAGGGTTTCGAGGGGAAACTGCTAACAGAGTTGGCAGAGGTTGCACAAAAAGTCTGTAACGACCGAGACAGTCCCGAAGGCAGGCGGGCTAAAAAATACGGCCAAAGGCATAGCGGCAGCCCTTGAACAGACAGGCCAGAAAAGGGAACTCGGGGCTCAGGAGGAAGGGGGAGAGCACAGAAAGAAGACCCCCTCAGGAAAGGACCAGTGTGCCTATTTCTAAGAGACTGGACACTGGAAAAGCAGATGCCCCAATAAAACGCCTAAAGCGGCGCCAGTGCTCCAGCTGGAGACCGACTAATGCAGCCGGGGCTCTGCCACCGGTCCCCGGAGCCCAGGGCAAAACTGACTGTAGGGGGCAAGCCTGTGGACCTTTCAGTAGACACCGGGGCCTCATACTCAGTCCTCCAGCAAGTGAATGCCCCCTAAATAGCAAAAAGACTTTCATTCAAGGAGCAACTGGGACAGACTCTGTTCCTGGACTACTGAATGGACAGTGAACTTAGGAAAGGGCACTGCCACTCACTCGTTCCTAGTCATACCTGAATGTCCGCACCCGCTGCTGGGAAGGGACCTGCTCCATAAACTACTGGCCAACATAACTTTGAGGAAGCTTCCATTACTATAAATCTCAAAAGCCCTGGGAAGCCCAGCAAAGTTCTCCTTACCCTTCCCTTGGGGGAAGGATACCCAGTGTTAGGGGAGAGACCACAACTGTCAAATCCGAACCTCCTCTCCCAGATGCGAGTTGAACACCCTGGCGTGTGGGCAGGAAATAACCCCCCAGGGCTGGCAAAACACCAACCTCCGATAATAGTCCAACTGAAAAGGCAGGCTGCTCCAGTCCGGGTAAAACAATACCCGAGTACCCGATACCATTAGAGGCCTGCAAGGGAATTGAAAACCACATTAAATGCCTCCAACAGGCTGGGATCCTAGTCCCTTGTCACCCTGGAACACCTGCTACTCCCGATCAACAGGACTTAAGAGAAGTCAGCATGCGGGTCGAGGACACACACACCCTACCGTCCCTAACTCCTACACTCTCCTAAGTGGGCTCCCACCTGAAAGATATATGTATACAGTGCTGGATCTAAAAGATGCCTTCTTCAGCATTCCACTGGCTAAAGTGAGCCAGCCCATTTGCCTTTGAATGCACTGACCCTGAGAAGGGAGAGTGGCCAGCTCACCTGGACACGACTCCCCCCAGGGGTTCAAAAACTCCCCCAGCCTGCTCGATGAGGCACTCCATCGAGACCTCCAAGCCTTCCGGCATGAAAACCCAGATGTAACCTTCCTCCAGATGTGGATGACCTCCTGTTGGCTGCAGGTTCTGAGGATGACTGCCTCGGAGCCACCAAACATTTGCTGGGCACATTGCAGGCACCGGGCTACCGAGTGTCAGGAAAGAAGGCGTAACTGTGTACCCCCGGGGGGCCTACTTGGGATACGGTCTCCAACAAGGTCAGGGAATCCTATCGGAACAGCACATTCCAGCCATCACCCACATCCCAGCCCCAGAAGTAAGAGACAGGTTCGTGAATTCTTGGGGGCTGTGAGGTACTGCCGCTTATGGATCCCAAAGTTTGCTGAGATCCTAAACCCCAACACAACTGCTTAGAAGTGGCCAGCACCCTCCAAGGGCTGTGAGCAGACGTCCGCAGGCTGACAGACGTCCCTTGGCCAAAACCTGACCTACTCCTGTTCTTATATGGCAGTAGCTTCGTACGCGATGGTGTCAGGTATGCAGGGGACAGCAGTAGTGACACTGCAAGACACCCTGTGGGCAGAACCTTTACCCCCGGGGACCTCAGCCCAAAAAGCTGAGTTAATCACCCTCACAAAAGCCCTAAAGCTCGTTGCCAAGCAGACTAAATATCTAGACAGACAGCCGATAGGCATTTGCCACCACCCATTTCCATGGGCTATTTACAGAGAAAGGGGGCTACTTACAGCCAAGGGCAAGGACATCAAAAATAAAACTGAGATCCTAGGACTCTTTGCATCCATCTGGGCCCCAGGAAAGGTAGCTATAATCCATTGCCCTGGTCATTAAAGGGAGACTCTAAAGGAGCAGTCAGTAACCGGCTGGCAGATCAGGCAGCTCAAGAGGCTGCCCTCCAAGGAGCCACCTGCCTGTTGACGCTCCCTCCTCCGGTGCTGCCCAAACCTCCTCCCTACTCCGAGGATGACCTCCAGACAGTCCAGAAAACAGAGACCACCAAGGCCCTCCATGGATGGATGCGGATCCAGGACGGTACAGTATTCCTTCCACGAGCCCTGGGTCAACAAATTCTACAGCAATTTCGTAAAGGAACTCATCTGGGAAAAACCAAACGAACTAATCAGAAAAGAATTCTTCCTCCCCCACTTAGACCAACTCACCCAAGAAATCATTCAAGGGTGTGTAGCCTGTCAGCAAACTACCAGCATGAAGGTCAGGATAAACGCCCCAGACACCTGAGACTGCGGACTGACCCCCAGTAGTCACTGGGAAATAGATTTTACAGAAATCAAGTCAGGTCATTACAGTTATAAATACCTCCTAGTTCTGGTAGACACATTCTCAGGATGGGTAGAAGCATTTCCTACCAAAACTGAAATTGCACAGGTAACTGTCAAAAAAATTTTAAATGACATTATCCCACGATATGGGCTACCCATTTCTGTGGGATCTGATAACGGGCTGGCCTTTATATCTAAAATTACTGAAGGAATTGCTAAATCACTGGGGATCAGTTGGAACCTACATTGTGCATATCACCTCCAGAGCTCCGGCCAGGTAGAAAGAATGAATCGGACCTTAAAGGAGACTCTAACTAAATTATCCATAGAGACCAGCGAGGGGTGGGTGACACTCCTTCCCTTTGCCCTCCTTAGGGCACACCATACATAAGGGATTTAACTCCATTTGAGATCTTATTTGGCAGACCACCACCACCGCTGCCCAAAGTTGGGCTAGAGATAATATCAGAAACTTCTAATCATAACCTGCTTCAGTCATTACAGGCTCTTCAAAAAGTTCCAAAAAAATAATAAAGATGGTTCATGCAGCCATCCAAGGACCTGATCCTGTGAACCCCCACCCCTTCCAGCCTGGCGAGCAAGTGTGAATCAAGGGGCATGAGGTTGAAGCTTTGAGCCCCAAGTGGAAGGGCCCTCACCTGGTGATCTTGACCACCCCCACGGCAATGAAGGTGGGTGGCATCCGTTCGGGATAGAACTTGGAAATATGGGCACCTGGGTGGCTCAGTGGGTTAAAGCCTCTGCCTTTGGCTCAGGTCATGATTTCAGGGCCCTGGGATCAAGGCCCGCATCAGGCTCTCTGCTTAGCGGGGAGCCTGCTTCCCATTCTCTCTCTGCCTACGTGTGATCTCTCTCTCTGTCAAATAAATTAATAAAATCTTAATAAAAAAAAAAAACTTGGAGATACTTTCTAAATGGCATGAGCTAAAGGCTGAAAGCAGTGGAGAATGAAGAATGCCTTCTGAAGCCTGAGGCTTTTTCTGCCCAGAGTGATGGCAGCAGCTAGTGTTCTAATCTTTGGTGAAAAAAATTGGCAAGGTTCCCTGTTAGGGAAAGAGATTTGCCAAATACCAGGCAGAACAGAAGGTCTCCCAATAAAAGAGCTATCTTAGTGCCTTATTTCTTCCAAACAAAGTTCAATGACCAATGACCCACCCGCACTCCCTCCCCTGAAGATCCGATTTATTCTATGCGAACTGCTGTTTACAAATTCTCCAATGCAACCAGGCTCAGTTTAACTAATGATCGCTGGTTCTGCTTAGACCCCCACCCTCCCTACTAAGTAGGGATTGGAGTCAAATCTTCCATAGGAATTAATATCACTCAAGTCCAAAGGGTTAACCTGACAGAGGCACAAGCTCAGGGCCTATGTCTATGGGGAGGCCACCCTTCTCTGACTCTGGGAGATCTACAGGGACAGGGCTCCTGCATATACTCCCCAACCTACACTCTGAGCCAGTCACCTTACCCAGCTTCCTGCACATCAGTGCTTAATATCACTGGAGACCAGAACCTCGAAGACCCCGATTCTGTCCTCATAGCCCCATCAACTGCATGGTTCGCCTGCACCTTAGGAATATCTCCTTGTATCACCCGCCAACTTATCCAGAAGGCCAACCCTCCCAAATTATGTGTATTAGTATATGCAGTTCCCCAGGTTTATATCGATGGGGGAACTGAGGGAAGGGGACACCTGAATCTCGCCCAGCCTGCCAGAGCTGAATGAGCAGTTCCAATTTTAGGGCCCCTCCTTATTGGGCTTGGAATAGCGGCCTCCATCACTGTAGGCATAGCCTCTCTAATAGTGGGAGATAAAAGCCTCAAAGATCTAAGCCAACAAGTAGACAAAGATCTAGGACTTTTGGAAAGTTCTATATCCAGGCTTGGACAACAAGTCAACTCCTTAGCCAAGGTCGTCTTACAAAACAGATGGGGCCTCGACTTGCTCTTCCTTAAACAAGGAAGTCTCTGTATGGCTCTAGGAGAAACTTGTTGTTTTTATGCCAACCACTCTGGAGCCATTAGGAACACACAGGCTCTAATCCAAGATAATCTCAAACAAAGAGAACTACAAAGGCAGGCCTCTAACAACTGGTTTCAATCTCTGTTCTCCTGGTCCCCTTGGCTCATGATTTTAATATCTGCAATAACAGGCCCATTGTTGTTGCTATTATTGGGAATAACACTGGGACCATGCATAGTTCAAGGCATCCTAAACCATGTCAAAGACAGAATCCATGCAGTCAGAATTATGGTACCTACAGCCCAACACAACCCTCTGGCCACGGAAGAGTCAACGACTTAACTCAAGGTACAACTCAAGGGGGGAATGTTGAATGGTCACCAGATACCCAAAATGGTGGCTCTGAGGCTAACTAGGACATCTGACCCTAGATGAGCCCAATGATATAAACATTTTCCCAAACTTGGAGCTGGAAAGCACCCAAACATCTCTGGACGATTACAAAGCAAAAATAAATCATCCCACGGTGCTATTGTGCATAACCAGCTACTTCCACTTCTGTAAAAGAATAAGCTCACTGCTGAGTAATATAAAGGACAGTAGGAGAAGGGAAGGAAATGGGAAGTGGGGTAAATGGGAAGGGGATGGGGAGATGGGCGAGCCTGGTGGTGGGTACTGAGGGCACGTTCTGCATGGAGCACTTGGTGAGGGGCATAAACAATGAATCTTGGAACACTGAAAAAAATAAAAAAATTAAAAATAAATTTAAAAAAAAAGAATAAGCTTACTGCTGTCAGTTTGCTATTGGATGGAGACATGTTCACCTGGGGATGTTCTGTTATTTTGGAGACATACCCACCAGGGTTTGTTTCATTTCTTTGGAAACATGCCCAAAAGGGCAGGTCTCATCTCTTTAAAAACCCAGACCGCCCTAGGGTCAGGGCGCTCGCAGAGACCGGACCCTAGCGAGTGGTCGCTGGCCAGCTATAATAAACCTCTCATTATTTAACCCTTAATGGTGTTGGTGCTGATCCACTGAACGTGCCCTATAACAATGAAGGGGAGGAGATTATGTTAAGTGAAATAAGTCAAGCACAGAAAGTCAATTATCATATGGTTTCATTTATTTGTGGAACTAAGGAATAGCATGGAGGACATGAGGAGAAGAAAGGGAAAAGTGAAGGGGGAGAAATCAGAGGAGGGGATGAACCATGAGAGACTGTGGACTCTGGGAAAAAAACAGAGGATTTTAGAGGGAAGGGGGTGAGGGATGGGTGAGCCCCGTGATGGGTATTAAGGAGGGCACATATTGCATGGAGCACTGGGTGTTACACAGAAACAATGAATCATGGAACACCACATCAAAAACTAACGATGTACTATTTTGTGACTAACAAAAAAAAAAAAAAAGAGCATGATCGCTGACCCTTACCCAATGGCAACATCGTTATTTAAAGCTTAATGACAGCCAATCCTCATGGTTCCATGAAGCACAGTTTGGAGCATGGGACCACAGGATTTTAGATCTGAAAGGAACCTTTGAATTCATCCCCTGCCATTCCAAGCACATCTGTTGTCACCAAGTCACCTGGTCAGGCCCTGTGACCTTGACATCAGGCTTCTGGTTTGAAATAATCGACAGTGTTCGCCTTCTTTGAGGCACAGCCTAAGGGTTATTTTCTTGGGAAGCCTTTGAGGTTCTAAATGTCTTTGTATATATCTTTCTCATAACACATAAACCACTATCCAAATTATCTGCTCAACTTCCTCTTCTCCCCACTTGTGTAAAACAATCCCAACGAAGGTATGACTCATTTGAGGACAAGGACATTATCTTATATTTTAATCACAGATAGATAGATGAGAGGATAAAGGAAAGAGAAGAATTCAGTATCATGCAACCAGAGTAGTTATCTCTAACTTTGATTTCTGTAAATGTACACATAAACGGGTGCCTTAGGTACCAATCTTCACCATGCTGTTCTATGGTAAAGATGTCATTACCTGATTAGGGCTATTGTTTTAGCCATTCTCAATACTTTCTAAATAGAGGCCTTTTTTAAATAGAGAGGACAGGAAGGTTTTCAGAGTCTCACTAATCATTGCAAAATAAAAAGGGAAAAGTAATCGCGTGGGTTTTAGTCAAAAGGCTTTGCCGGTTCCAAACTGAGCCTGGGGCATTTGGTTTAAAAGGGCTTTTGAGACGCAGTCCCTGGTGCAGCCTCTCCCTTCTTTCCACTGCAATGCTGAGGAAGACACGGCAAGGCAGAAAACTTGTACTCCTCTCTAAGATCTACGGTTGACAGTCCTTGTGGGAAAATATTCATTTTAGATAGCACATAATGATTTGATATCTGTGCATATTGCAAAATGATCAGTCTAGTTAACAGCCATCACTATAAATTACAACAATTTTTATATATCATGAGAATTTCTAAGACCTATTTTTTAGCAACCTTCAATTATATAAGACAGTAGTATTAACTATAGTCACCATGCTATACATTGTATCTCCATGACTCATTTATTTTGCAACAGGAAGTCTGTACCTTTTACCCCCTTCACCTATTTTGTCTACTCCCCATCCCCCGCCTTTGGCAACTATCAATCTGTTCTCTGTATCTATGAGTTTGGTTTGTTTTCAGAATCCCATGTAACTGAGATCATATGGTATTTGTCTTTCTCTGTCTGACTTATTTCACTTAACCTAATGCTTTTGAGGTCCACCTGCACTGTCACCCATAGCAAGATTTCTTTTACATGGTGGAGTAATATTCCATTTTAGATAGCTAGCTAGCTAGCTAGATATCACATTATGTATCAATATATAGATATCACATATTTTCTTTATCCACTTATCCATCAATGAATGCGTAGGTCGCTTCCGTGTCTTGGCTGTTGGAAATAATGCTGCAATGAACATGGGGGTGCAGATATTTTTTTGAGTTAGTGTTTTCATTTTTTTTTCTTTTGGATAAATACCAAGAAGTGGAATTTCCAGACCAATCAGTTCTATTTTTAATTTTTCTGAAAGTCCTCCATACTGTTTTTCATAGGGTCTGCTCTAGTTTATATCCCCCCTAACAGTGCACAAGGGTTCACTTTTCTCCACATCTGCACCAACACTTGTGTTTGTCTCTTTGTTGGCAGTTTTTACAGGTGTGAGGTATCTCACTGTGATTCTGATGTACATTTCCCTAACGATAACTCATGCTGAACACCTTTTCATGTACCTGTTGGCCATCTGAATGTCTTCTTGGACAACGTTTATTCAGATCCTCTGTTCATTGTTTTTATTTGATTATTTATTTGCTATTGAGTTTCATGAATTATTTATATATTTTGGATATTAACCCCTTGCCAGATATTAACCCTTATCAGATTTGTAAATATTCTCTCCTATTCAGTGAGTTGTCTTCTAATGTTGTTGACAGGTTAACAGATCCACTTTAATTTGATCAACTCAATAAAGACCCTAACTCTACATAAGATCTTATCCTGAAGTACAGAGGGTTAGGACTTCATTACATGATATTGGGGGAGGTAGGGAAGACACTGCTCACTCCAAAACAATACAGTTCCAAACACATAGATATTTGGCACCCTGGAAAGTGTAGTACTTGATTTCTGTCTTCTCAGAGCAGTGTATTCTCACAGAACATTGAGAGGTGCTCAGTGTGAACATGCATCCGAAAATCAGAACTAGTTGAGAGATTCCGTGGGCACCAATCTGCCCCACAGGTGTGGGTCTAGGAAGACCATTTATTAAGAATGCTCAAAGAGCTAAGTCAGCACTAGTTACTAAAAGAACGTGAAATAAGACAACCAAATCACTTTTATTTCTCTCACATTGGCAGAAAGATAAAGCCATACTCCATTCTGAAATGAATGTGGTTAAATAAACATATATATATGCATTGCTGAGGAGAGTGGAAAATGGGACCACATTTCTGGAAATAATTTGGTGATTTAATCGAGGGTCTAAAAAAAGTTATGTAATTTGACCCAATATCCCTGATTTTAGAAGTGTTTCTTCAGAAACTAACAAAGCCTATGTTGAAATTTTTTGTAAAACAATGTTCTTCCTCCCAACATTGATTAGAATAGTAAAACAAAACTGTGGAACAGCCTCAATGGTAATAAAAAAGGAAAAATTTGTATCATGGACGGAATACTACACCAGAACTAAATGTAAGAGTCTCCAAATAACTTATTCTGATGAAAAAAAAATATGATATTAATGAAATAGGCCTTACACATATAATACATAATATAACTAATTTTGTTTTAAATATTCTCATAAAAGGAACCATGGAGATATTAGCGTTTATTATCTTTTAGTGAAAGCACTGGAGAATGTTTTTATTTTTCTATTTTTTGTATTTCTCAAACTTCTTACAAGGTAGATGTTTATTTATCAGTTATTTCTACACAGCAAAAGGACAGAATTTCTTTTCACATTGTGTGTCTTTCTGTTTCATGTCTCCTCTTCCTTTGTGTTCCACCAGGGCTATAGATAGAACAGTGACTAAGTGCTCACAAAGTCCATACCCTCTTGTATTCATTAGTTTTAGATCTATTTCTCATTACTACTGCATCCTTTATAACTCTATCCAATCCCGATGCTCATGAAACTTACATAAGAATCTCAATTTGTTCAACCTGCTATCGCCAAGTAAGAATGCAGGGGCCTCTGCTTCGGCGGCATCACGGAACTGGGATGAAAACACTTTAGTGAATGGAAAATTGACTAACAGTGGAATTATATTAAGATTTATGAAGGCTAGAAATGGAAATAACCTGGTTGAATTACTGTCATTTACAGACTATATTTTCCTATACATGTATTGCAATTCCTACCTTGGAGTTTTTCCATGGTAGAAATATGTTGTCTTTCAAATATAAGCATGAATAAACATAGATATAAATATGAATAGTATAGCTATGAATGCAAATCTAAATATAAAGTATTTATTAGTGTGGCATTATCAATTTGTCATGAACTCTTTTAATCCTTTCTTCTCACTTCTGATGGATGATTATTGATTATGTTAATTTCCAAATTTGAAATTCTTCAAGTGGATCTGTGGTGTAGGGCCTTGATCTGCCTCCAGGACTGAGCACTGATTCTCCCAGTTGCCAGTGGTTGGGAGCTAATGGCTCTCAGCGGAGTGATCCTGCAGGAGCTGTCCTCCACTGAACACAACAGCTTTTCCCAAAGTCACCCCCATCCCAGGAACAGCCCACATCTAATGACTAGACAATGTAGGGCTATAAAGGCCTGACCACCTTGCCTCTACTTGGGACAAATCTGAAGGGCATCTCAGCTCTAGAGTTTACTGTAAGATGTACCTGTAGTTCATTTCTTCCCTCTGCCCGCTCCTACTTCTTTCATTTCCCAATGGGTGTTGATCCTGGAACACTTTCTAATAAAACCTCCACACAGAAGAATCTCTGTTTCAAGGTCTGTTTCCAGAAAATTCAACCTAAGAGCTGGTGCCAGGAGTGCGTGGGTAACGTGGGTTTTGGAAGTAGATTACCCCTTGTCAGCTGGCTATGAGAAACCTAGCACTGGTGGTGCGGGCAGCACAAACCGGCCCAGGCATCCTGGAGCTCTGAAATTCACTTTCACTAGTAGTGACTTGGGATGGGGTACCATGGAATGCATTGCACAGGAGTGAGAAATACCTCAGTGCCTGAGAATTTCAGGAAAAGTAGAAATGAAGAACTATGGAATCAGGTAGTCATGCTTGGGTGCAGTTAACACATTTAAAAAGAGAGAGAGAAGACCGACAGTCACTAATCTGGGTAAGTCTAAGAGTCAGAGAGCTTCTTTGGCATGATATAGGGTGACTTTTATCTTCTATAGCTCAAGGGCAGACAAGACTTAGGATCAAATCCAGGACATACTTGAAAGAGCAGTCGGGCTGCAGAGGGGGTTAAATTTTTAACCCCAAAAAGTCTTCCATGCCAAGGGCAGAGGCCTTGGAAAGGAGTGGGGCTCTGAGACACAAAATCAGAATATCTGGTCTCATGCACTTGAAAACTTTTAAGATAGATCCTTCTGAATTACCTGGGCCTGCTGGAGTAACCTACTCTTTCCTCTTAATTTCTAAGGTTCTCTTTTCTTGCTTGAAGATGAGGAGCAGGTCTTTGGTTTCCTCCTTTAGGATCTACCCCTAATTCACCTCCTTTGGGACCTCCTTTATGACCTACATACACTTCCTTTGGGGCCTATACCTAATTCCTCTCCTGGACACAAAGCAATAACTTAGGTTAAGTCATATCATAAACTTGAAAGGAAGAGGCTAGGCCTACAAAGACAGGAAGGTACTGTATGCCAGAGAAGACACAGGACCTTCCAAACATGTGCTAGCAGGAGTTGGCGTATGGAACTGTATTTTGAAGTCGTGAATCAAGGGAGGCAGAAAAAGTTTATGCATATGGCGATACTGTCCCCTGGTACAGGATTTAATACCCCAGCCAAGACGCCGGAAGACAATGCCAGTGCCATGTCTGAATGTTTCTTAGAAAATTGGAGAGAGCGGTGGTTCATGTGTATGAAGTCAACATACCAGAAGGACCACGATAGACAGTGGAGTAGGGGATCAAAGAGAAAGAGTCCTGCTAGAAGGAATGTC
>PITA01006022.1:0-104330 GCA_004023965.1 Spilogale gracilis | reverse complement strand
AGAAGAGAGAAAAACCACATGGTACTCTCAATTGATGCAGAAAAGGCATTTGACAAAATACAACATCCGTTCCTGATCAAAACTCTTCAAAGTATAGGGATAGAGGGAATATTTCTCAATCTCATAAAATCTATCTACGAAAAACCCACAGCGAATATCATCCTCAATGGGGAAAAACTGACAGCCTTTCCTCTGAGATAAGGAACAAGGCAAGGATGCCCACTCTCACCACTACTGTTCAACATAGTGTTAGAAGTCCTAGCAACAGCAATCAGGCAACAGAAAGAAATAAAAGATATCCAGCTTGGCAAAGAGGAAGTCAAACTCTCGCTCTTTGCAGACGACATGATACTCTATTTGGAAAACCCAAAAGACTCTACCCCCAAACTACTAGAACTCATACAACAATTCGGTAATGTGGCAGGATACAAAATCAATGCACAGAAATCAAATATAAACTAGATGTGTAACATCATCAGAACTTCAGGTTAGTTGATATGAGTTATTTAACATAATATGATATATATAAGTATGTATACGTATCCTTACATATATATAAGTAAACAATACACTAATTATTTAAGAAAAATACTGCTGTTATTATCTATAATCAAAATGCGTTTTAGAAAATCTGAGCATACAAATACTTTAGGATATTAAAAACTATTAAAGTCCTAGAATAAAAATATAAATTGCTATTTGCTAAGTATGAAAAGAAATTATAAAGTTTAAAACATTTTTAATAAAAAACGCAATATACAAAAGAAAATGAGAAACTGAGTAAAATGTTTGCAGCAAATTGGTAGCAAAAGGGCTTCTATCCTTACACAAGAAAACCTATGAAATTATTAAGAAGCAGCTCCTAGATAAGATGAAGTTGTGGGCCACTTTTCACCCACACGCACATGCATACACACACACCACATTCTCTTTCTCTTCCTGGTCCAAATATACAGCAATAATTGATAAAATATTCTTAAATATAATTTTAAAAATACATAGTCTTAATAATTTTTAAATAGGTAAAATTTCACTGTTGTCCAGAAACAGAACCAAATAAGAGTTAGCTGGGCTGAAGGCTGCTTGCCTCTGGACCTAGAAGCCAGAGACGGTTGAAATGACATTCTGTGGGAAATGAAAACTTAAAGTGACCCACATCGGCTAAGCTAAGGGACCAGCATTAGGCTCACTGCTTGGTAATTGGGAAAGGTTAAATATCTCCTGTGTGCAAAGACAGACTTGACTAAAACATTAAAGAAATTATTACCATCATGTAGTCTATTGCTTAAATAATACTTTTTTAATGAGGGAAATAGAGGAAAGCAGAGACACCTTATAGCCAGTAACAAAATAAAACTAGTCTTAATATAAAAGGGACCCAAACTTTGAATACAACCTGGTTTGGGAATGAAATCTTCACAAAAATATTCAAATATGAATGAAAAATAAAAGAAAAACTTCCCAATCAAGATAAACCTGAATATTACACTTCCACTGCACATGAAAAAAATTTATAAAGACAGACAAGAAAATAAATTAGCAGATTAATATATCCCAGTTAAAAGAAAATAGAACAATCTAAAAAAAATTTTTTAAAGATTTTATTTATTTGACAGAGAGAAACACAGCCAGAGAGGGAACACAAGCAGGAGGAGTGAGAGAGGGAGAAGCAGGCTTTCCCGCCGAGCAGGAACCCCATGTGGGACTCAATCCCAGGTCTCCAGGATCATGACCTGAGCCGAAGGCAGTTGCTTAACCAACTGAGCCACCCAGGCGCCCCCCCAAAAAAATTTTAATAAGTGTTTTGTTGTTGGGGAGAAAAAATGCATGGAAAGGGAGAAGATAATAAGAAATGAACCATATGAGGGGTCGCTCAGTTGTTGAGCATCTGCCTTCCACTCAGGTCATGATCCTGGAGTCCCTGGATCCAGCCCTGCATCTGGATTCCTGTTCTCCTGGAAGCCTGCTTCTTCCTCTCTCACTCCCCTTGCTTGTGTTTCCTCTCTAGCTGTATTTCTCTCTGTCAAATAAATAAAATCTTAAAAAAAAAAAGAAATGAACCATATGAAATTTGAAGTTTTATGGATACAATTACCAATAAAAAATAAAAGTTATGGGACATATTTTGGGGCACCTGGGTGGCTCAGTTGGTTAAGAGACTGCCTTCAGCTCAGGTCATGATCCCAGAGACCCGGGATCAAGCCCCGCATCGGGCTGCCTGCTCAGCGGGAAGCCTGCTTCTCCCTCTCTCACTCCCCCTGCTTGTGTTCCCTCTCTGGCTGTGTTTCTCTCTGTCAAATAAATAAAATCTTAAAAAAAAAAACTGTCAAGCTAAAGTTCCTAATCTGAGAACTATTATTTTCATAATTGAAAATAAATACACTTTGGGCTAAGAGGTTTATCACCCACAGGAATTTGCTGAAAGAAACACAGAGAATCCATTACAAGAATGCTTAGTGTAGCATTGTTTATAGAAGGAAACATTAAAGCAATCTAAAGTGTCTAGCAATAGAAAAACAGATAAATACATTTTGTTACACTTACAAATTTAGTATTGAATGCTATGTAGCAGTGAAAATGAATGAGCTATAACCACAAAATCAAGCATTAATCAAGATTAACTAAAATCAATCTCACAAAATGCCAAGTGAAAAAGGTCTCCAAAGACTGAATGTGATATAATTTCATTTTTACAAAAGTCAAAGACAAACTACTCAGATGTAAAGAAGCCTGAATGCAAAGTCTTTTCAGATTTTTATTTTATTCATCTTTTATAGTTGTCTTGTCTATACCAAATTAGTGCATTTATGTGTAGCACTATTTTTTTTTAGAAAGGAAGGTGGTATAGGGAGAAGGAGAGAGAGAATCTTACACAGCCTCCATGCTCAGTGTGGAGCCCAACATGGCATTCCATGTCAAAACCTTGAGATCATGACCTGAGCTGAAATCAGAGTTAACTGACTAAGCCACCCAGATGCCCTATGTGTAGCACTGCTTATCAAGTTGTCTCAAAATGTTTAACCTAGTTTTCTCGGAAGTAATATTCCTTTTGTTCATAATTCATGTAACATTTAATTACAGTTATATAAAAGAATTAGTTATAAACAAAACAGATGATTCTTAGTGAGGACAGAAGTCAGCTAAAGAGAGGAAATGTCAGCAATCTGTTAGCTGTCTTTGTCTAACACATGGTGGCATACAACGTTATACTGTATAGAAGGAATAGGGAGTGCCAGTAATCTCTTTCAATTTCAAAAGCGCTTCCATTCAGAAGTCCATTAAATGATATTCTACTTGAATCCAAAATGTTAACACTAGTCATTTCTAGTAATAGTACTTTAATTTTATATATAAAATGAAATTAAATATTTGTGAATTGTATTTTCTAATTTCGCTTAGATGATACTGTATGAATTGAACAAATTTATTTTGTCCCAATACTGCTCAGATCTTGTACACTTGTTCTTACTCTTTAAAACTTACTCATACATTTGTCAGTTAATTATCTTAAAATTAGAAAATATCAGTGACAGACTACTCTTGTTCTATAAATAAATTCTCTACTTTGGATCATAAATCTTGCCAAACTAGAGATTACATGGAGAAGAGTCAAGAGTCTTGACTCACAGTACATCTAGGCTGCAATGAAGCCTGCTCTATGTCATACGTTTTATGACATGCTTATTCCTGGCAGACCTAGTCCTCTCTTTCCTTTGTCCAGTGATAAATAAACATTGACAAATTCACACTAAGTCTCCTTTCTAGATTAAGTGAGAACAATATCCATTTTTTTAAAAATTCCACCATGACTAATATATAGTATGTTGGTTTTAGGGTACAATAATTCTATAGTACTCACTGCTCATCATGTTAAGTGTACTCAGTCCCCTTCACCTATCTCACCCATCCCCTCTCCTACCTTCCCTCTGGTGTCAGTTCTCTGAAGTTGAGTCTGCTTTTTTGTTTGTCTCTTATCTTCTTTGTTCAATTGTTTGGTTTCTTAAATTCCACATGTGAGTGAAGTCATATAGCATTTTTCTTTCTCTGACTTACTTCATTTAGCATTATATTCTCTAGATCCACCCATGTTGTTGTAAATGACACGATCTCATTCTTTTTATGGCTGAATAATATTCCCTTGTATCTATATACCACATCTTCTCTATCCATTCATCTATCCGTGGACACTTGGATTATTTCCATAATTTGGCTATTGTAAATAATGCTGCAATAAACATAGAGGTGCATATATCTTTTCAAAATAGTGTTTTCATATTCTTTTGGTAACTACCCAGTAGTGGAATTACTAGATTATATGTCAATTATATTTTTAATTTTTTGAGGAACCTCCATACCTTTTCCACAATGGCAATTCCAGTTTGCATTCCTGTCAACAGTGCAAGAGGGTTCACTTCCTTGCTAACACCTATTTCTTGTGTTCTTGAGTTTAGCCATTCTGACAGGTGTGAGATGATATCTCATTGTGGTTTTGATTTGTGTTTCCCTAATAATCAGTGATGTTGAGCATCTTTTCATGTGCCCATTGGCCATCTGTATGTTTTCTTTGAAGAAATGGCTATTCGTGACTTCCACACATTTTTTAATTGGATTATTTGACTCTGTGGTGCTGAATAAATTCTTTATATATTTTTCATACTAGCTATTTATCAGATGTATCATTTGCAAATATCTTCTCCCATTCAGTAGGTTGTCTTTTTTGTTTTGATGATTGTTTCCTTTACTGTGCAGAAGCTTTTTATTTTGATATAGTTCCAATAGTTTATTTTTGCTTTCATTTCCCTTGCCTCAAGAAACATAACTAGAAAAATGTTGCTACTGCCAGTGTCAAAAAAATCACTGCCTATCCTCTTCTAGGATTTTTGTGGTTTCAGGCCTCATATTTAGGTCTTTAATCCATTTTGAATTGATTTTTGTGTATAAGAAAGCATTCCAATTTCATTCTTTAGCATGTAGCTATGCAGTTTTCCCAACATTTTTTGTTGAAGAGACTTTTTTCCATTGAATATTCTTTCTTGCTTTGTTGAAGATTAATTGATCATATAGTTGTGGGTTTGTTTCTGGGCTCTCCATTCTGTTCCATTGATCTATGTGTCTATTTTTGTGCCAGTACCTAACTGTCTCAAACACTAAAGCTTTGTAATATAACTTGAATTCCAGAATTGTGATGCTTCCAGCTTTGCTCTTCTTTTTAAACATTGCTTCGGCAATTGGGGTTTTTTGTGGTTCCATACAAGTTTTTGGATTATTTATTCTAGCTCTGGTGGTGTTTTGATAGGGATTGCATTAAATGTGTGGATTACTTTGGATAGCATAGATATTTTAACAATATTTGTTCTTCCAATCCATGAGTATGGAACGTCTTTCCATTTCTTTGTGTCATCTTTGATTTCTTTCAGCAGTGTTTTATAGCTTTCAGAATACAGATCTTTCACCTCTTTGGTTGGGTTTATTCCTATGAATATTTTGTACTCTGTGACTTTACTGAATTCATTTATCAGTCCTTGCAGCTATTGGTAGATCGGGGGGGGGGGGGTCCTATATATAGTATCATATCACCTGCAAATACTATACCTTTTACTTCTTCCATGCTGATTCACTTTTTCTTTCTTTTGTTGCCTGACTTCTGTGGCTTAGACTTTGAGTACTATGTTAAATAACAGTGGTAAGAGTGGACATCCCTGTCTTGTTCCTGATCTTAGAGGAAAAGCTCTCAGTTCTTCTCCATTGAGAATGATATTAGCTGTGAATCTTTATTATGTTGAGGTATGTTCCATCTAAACCTACTTTGTTGAGGATTTTTTTAATTTTTTAAATTTTATTTATTTATTTGTCAGAGAGAGAGAGAACACAAGCAGGGGAAATGACAGGCAGAGCACACGGAACAGGCAGAGGAAAAAGCAGGTTCCCCACTGAGCAAAGAGCCCGATGGGGGACTTTCTCCCAGGACCCTTGGATCATGACAAGAGCCAAAGGCAGATACTTAACCAAGTGAGCCATCCAGGCATCCCTTGTTGAGAGCCTTTAGCATGAATGGATTTTGTACTTTGTCAAGTGCTTTTTCTGCATGTATTAAAATGATCATATAGTTCTTATTCTTTCTTTTATTAATGTGGTATATCACGTTGATTGATTTGCAAATATTGAACCACCCTTGCAAGCTAGGAATAAATCCCACTTGATCATGGTGAATGATTTGTTTAATGTATTGTTGGATTTGGTTGTTAGTATTTTATTGAGGATTTTGCATCTATGTTCATCAGGGATAGCATCCATTAGTGATGTTGTTCCTCTCATACTCAGGAGTCGGAATCAAGGAATGGAAACAGGAGTAGTGGTATCTCTCACTATTATTCCTAGAGACCCACTAAAAAGTGCTTTTCTTCCTGTTCCTGTTGGCCCAGAGGTCTTAATTACAGAGGGAAGACTGTTTCCAAAGAGTCACAATGATTCCACTGAACTGGCCTCTTTGGGCTACTCATGCTTCTGAGTCAACAGGCAAGGAAGGGAATTATTGTGCTGACTGGGGTGACTGATCCTTACTACCAAGGAGAATTTGGATTGCTATTTCACAATGGAATAAGGAAGAATATGTCTAGAATACAAGACATTCCTTGGATGTCTCAGTACATCATGCTGCTTCCTCTGATTCCTAAGTAATTTCATCAGAGCCAATCCAATTCTAGAGCTAAATTCGTAATCAGTACTAACCATTCAACAAATAGTTTTTTATATTAAAGTCATGTGACCCAGAAATCGAGCTCTTACAGAAGCACAGGTTTAACTGCAAGTTGCCAGAAGTAGCCTCCATGTCATTGACCTAAAACTTTGTGTATTGTCCTTTGTGCCCTTGTTGGTGAGCTGCTGGATTCTCAGTGGTGTCTCTCAGGCACCTCCTGTACTATCACAGCTGTGGCTCAAACTGGAAGGTATATTAAATTCATCTAGAATGTTTTCTAAAAATATCCACATCTAGGGACGCCTGGGTGGCTCAGTCAGTTAAGCATCTGCCTTTAGCTCAGGTCATGATCCCAGGGACCTCCCTGTTCAGGGGGAGTCTTCTTCTCCCTCTGTCTCTGACCCTCCTCCCAGCCTGTGCTCTCTCTCTCCCTCTCAAAAAAAAAAATAAAATAAAATCTTTTTTTAAAAATACCCACGTCTAGAGCCCAATGTTTGAGATTCCAGGGTGGGAGGCAGTGGCTTGGGCATTGGTATGTTTTTAAGGTTCTCTGAGTGATTCTAATGTATTGCTTGAATTGAAAATCATATCTTACAGTATACCTTTATATTTACATAAGATGAGATTGCAGACATTCTCACCAGGTCTTAATATCTAAGCAGACATACAGAGCCTCATCAAAATTGAATGAACACATTATCTCTCTTAGATCCAAAAGTGTCAGGTCTGAGAACATTAAAGCCTTATGTTCCCAAGACAGAGGACCCTTAACCTTGAGGTCACTGAGTGCCACTTGAGGCATAGTCCATGGCAACCTCTGCCACAGGTAAGTATCTTCTCTTATTTTCTACTTTCTAGTCATGTCTCCATGCCTTCTTTTCTCCTCGCTGGTTTTCACACTTTCCCAGCCTACCTTTTAGCTCTGTCATATTCAACCATTGCTTTAGACCTTATCAGAAAATAAAGCTTAGGGGCACCTGGGTGGCTCAGTTGGTTAAGAGACTGCCTTCAGCTCAGGTCATGATCCCGGAGACCCGGGATCAAGCCCCGCATCGGGCTCCCCGCTCGGCGGGAAGCCTGCTTCTCCCTCTCTCACTCCCCCTGCTTGTGTTCCCTCTCTGGCTGTGTTTCTCTCTGTCAAATAAGTAAAATCTTTAAAAAAAAAAAAAAAAGAAAAGAAAAGAAAAGAAAGCTTATTATTCCTATTCCAAAATTTATGCACTTAGCTAGATGTCAGGATTTAGACTTGTCTATTTCAGAATTGAACTAATTCAGGAAAGATCTAAATTCATGACCACTTTGACTGGATTCATCAAACAGGTGAAGAGTAAAATTATAATTATTAGGACTGGTGAGCCCGCAGAAGAGGCTTGTTTTCAAATTTCAAAAGCACCTATTTATCAGCAGTATTTTCATTTTAATTATTTATAATTATAAATAAATAAATATAATAATTATAATTATTTATAATTCTGCCTTATTAACTCTAAAAATATCAAAATAATCTTCCAAAAATTTAGTTTTACACAAAATCAGATTGACTTTTCTAATCTACTGCTTCAACATTTTTCTCTCTTTTCTTTTTTTTTAAGATTTTATTTCTTTATTTGTCAGAGAGAAAGAGAGAAAGCAAGAAAGCACAAACAGGGGTAGCAGCAGACAAAGGGAGAAGGAGGCACCCCACCAAGAAAGGAGTCCTATGTCTGACTCGATTCCAGGACTCTGGGATCATGACTGAGCCGAAGACAGACCCTTAACTGACTGAGCCACCCAAGTGTCCCAACATTTGTCTCTTTCTTTTGGTCGTTACAATTTATAGAGCTCCCACTTTACACTGCCACAGTAGGTAGGTCACAGCCAGTAGTGAAGACATGTGTAGGTAAGAATGATTCTGTGGTCAAACAAGCTAGGAAATCTAGTTCAAACACAAATTAAGGAGTTTGTTAGTGTGTACCATCATTCTCCAAAGTGAAGGTATGTTATTCATTTTGCACACTTCATTGACCACATGGAAAAAAATTAAATTGAAAGAGTTTTAATTAGTTGAGAAACTAATATTACATAGAATACACTTACAAAGTGCATTTGAGAGTTTTACCATTGGTGATAATAAGGGTAATAATCATGAGTCTCAAAAACTCTTCCTGGATCTCCCACCCAAGAATCTTGCAGTCCTGCAATTTGACATCCTGGGAATATGTGAAAACTGCCCATGACCTCCATTGTCCTCTCCTCTCTAGAGTTCCACCCACCTCCCAGGGCAAACCTCACATTTTCTTTTTCTTTTTCTTTTTAAGACTGTATTTATTTATTTGCCAGAGACAGAGAGAGAGATCAAGACAGTGAGCACAAACAGGGAGAACAGTAGGCAGAAGAAGAAGCAAGCACCCTGCTGAGCAAGGAGCCTGATGTGGGACTTGATCCCAGAACCCTGGAATCATGACCTGAGCCGAAGGCAGATGCTTAACCAACTGAGGCACCCAGGCATCCCAAACTCCACAGTTTCTTAACATGGAGAGTCAGGAATGTGGTGGCCGAAGATGGTCCTTTAGTTTTCATTTTAGGGAACTAAATATTGCCTCAGGCCCCAAGGACTAGGAGAGGCAGAACATTCTGGGGAATGCCAAGGACTAAAGAGTAAGAGAACATACTTGTGAGGAGGCAGGGGTGATGAGGGGAGAAGAGAGGTGGTGTTTGATGTTTACATGCCAGTTAAATGTACCTATTTATTTTAATAGGTTTATACTTACAAATAATAATAGACTCAAAATATACATGGGAGTATACAGTGGACCTTAAGACTCTTCCTTTCTCATTTTCTCTAGTAACCCTATTTCTTGTTCCCCTTGCAAAAGTCACCTCCATTACTAGTTTGTAACAACTAGTTTGTTGTGTAAACTTTCACAGATATGCTGTATTTTAGTAAACAAAAATGAGATACACAGGCAGCTAGCTATCTAGAATCCAGAAAACTCTATAATTTAAAAAATTGTTTAATGTTATGCATACAAAAACATAGAAAATAATAACTAAGGCAGCATTTCAAGTTGTAGGAGTAAACTAGATTATTTTATAGAGAGTATGAGGTCAGTTAGACAGCAAACTAGGAAAATGAGCAAATACCAACCCTAAAAAATTTCAAAGTGAAACTATAACAGTGCTAGACATAATGTGTATATGTATGTACATATATTTGGCATATACATAAAATTTTAACTAAGTCTTCCAGATTTTCTAAATCATGGAATAAAAGATTGTTAAATTTGACCATAAAAGTTTTTAAAAATAATCTTTATAAGTTAAATTCAATTAACAAATTGAACAGATATATGGCAAATATAAAATATTTTCAACCTATCAGCAGGAGAAGAGGCTAGTTCAATTCAATAAGAAAATTCAAATTTCTAAACAAAAAAGTAGGGGAAAAATATAAATAGGCAGTTCACACAAAATATATATATAAAGAACCAATATACACATGAAAGCCTCACTTACAATTAGACAAATTGGAATTTAAAGTGAAGTAGCAGTATATCAGAAGTCACAATCAACACAATGAAAAGGCAACTGAAGGAATTAGTGAAAATATTTGCAAATCATATAACTGACAAGAGGTTATTATCCAAAATATGTAGTAAACTCCTACAACTCAACAACAAAAATCCAAATTAACCTCATGAAAGAATGGGCAAAATACCAGGAGTTGGGGACAAACTTTTGACTGTAAGATGAATAAGATCTGAGGCTCTAATGTAAAACATGGTGACTATAGTTTATAACAGTATATTGTGTAACTGAAATTTGCTAAGAGGACAGAACTTAAATGTTCTCATCAAACAAGAAAAAAGGTAAATGTGTGAGGTGACAGATGTATTAATTAACTAGATTATAGAAATCCTTTCACAATGTATACATATGACAAATCACTATGATGTATACTTTTATCTTACAACTTTTTATAACTTCAATAAAACTGAAAAAAAATAAAAATAAAATACCATATCTTGGAGTTTAAAAAATAATGGGCCAAGGACTTGAATAGACATTTCTCCAAGGAAAATATATAAATAATCAACAAGTATATAAAAAGAGGCTCCAACTCATATATCATTAGGTAAATGCAAATCAAAACGACAATGAGATAATACCAGTACTCATTAGGAGTGATAGGACGATTACTATCAAAAAAGAAAAACAGAAAATAGCAAGGTAGCAAGAATGTGGACTTCTGCACATCCACAGAGTGCTTGCTGCACAGAAAAAAAGCTTCTGTGCCTGTCTCTATTCCTTCCTACTCCCTTGGGAAGTTTCTGAGACACTTATCTATTGAGAAAATAAAGATGACAGTGTTCTTTCAAATATAAAATCCTATAAACCAGTTACCTAGACAGTTTTGTGTTAATCACTCAGTGGTCTGGTGCCTTCTCCTCCCTCCTCAGCTCACTCCCAGAATGCACTGAGTGGGGGTATGTGATGATACTTGTTCATTCTGGTTAAATTAAAATGACTGTAATGTATAACAGGCTAGGCCACTCTTCCCTTGCCCTCTCCATCTCCACCTCCCACCCTTTCTCCCACATACAAACAGAGGAATAAATGTGTTGCAATCAGCCAGTTTAAAGACATGTGCTCAGGGTACCTGGGTGGCACCATCAGCTGAGCATCTGACTCTTGGTTTCAGCTCAGGTCGTGATATTAGGGTCATGGGATTTAGCCTCTTTGCTCAGTGCAGAGTCTGCTTCAGATTCTCTCTCTCACTGTCCTTCTGTCCTGACCTCCTACCAGCTCATGCACGTGCATTCTCTCTCTCTCTCTCTCTCTCTCTCTCTCTCTCTCTCTCTCTCCCTCTCTCTCTCCCTCTCTCTCTCTCAAATAAAAATCTTTTAAAAAATAAAGGCATGTGCTCTGTTAGAATTGCTGACAGTGACTATCATGCAGATCATGGCATTTATGAAGATTACAAGTGCTGTATAGAAACCCAGCATGAAAAGAACTCCTGGAAGATCAACTAATCTTTCTCCTCCTTTATTTCCCAGTAGTACTGTCTTGAACTACCCCAAGAAAAATATAAATGTGTTCTTCGAAGTGTATGAATCAAGATATGCCATGCATTACCAATGGGATCAAAAGCATCCCTGGGGAGAAAAAACTGGTTCTTGGAAAGGGTGTGGGGAGCAAAAATATCTTACCCTCTTTATCTAAAAAGCACAGATATACAAAAAGTTCCTAAACAGAAAAAATACTATGCCTGTGGTATTAAAATTTCATGAAGGTGGAAATTATTTTTTAAAAGTCTAGTAAGGGGCGCCTGGATGACTCAGTTGGTTAAGCGACTGCTTTTGGCTCAGGTCATGATCCTGGAGGCCCCGGGATCGAGTCCCACATCGGGCTTCCTATTCTGCAGGAAGCCTGCTTCTCCCTCTCTCAGTCTCTCTTCTTCTGTTCCCTCTCTAGCTGTGTTTCTCTTTGTCAAATAAATAAATAAAATCGTTTTTAAAAAAGTCTAGTAAGTCTCCCTTAAGAAGTGGTAAAAATAATGTTTTGAAATACTGGAGTAGGCTAAACTGCTGTAATAAAACCCTCAAAATCTCAGTGGCTTTAAAAAACATTTTTTTTCTTACTGATATCACATACTGGTGCTTAATAGTAAGGGCCCTGAAGGGTGCTCTCCTCCACACAGTATACAGGAACTCAGTCATCTTCCATCCAATAGCTTCACCATTCCCTAGAAGCCTGGAGAATCTTCCTAGAACTCTTGAAGAATCCTCTTCATTTGGCTGCCCAGTGAAATAAGAAAGAGCAAGCAGAAGATAATAATAGTGTATTTTAGGGGCTAGGCTTGGCAGTGGGTACACAATTTTCACCAAGTTTATACTGCCACAAACTAATCACATGGCATCTATCAAATGTGAGAAAACACAGTCTAGCCTTGTCCAAGTAAGAAGAGAATAGAAATACTGGAGAGGAGCAAATTAGTCTTTGCCTCATCAGACAGAGATTTTGAAGCATTACTGGGATCTCATAATTAATGAAAATTGAATTATATTTAATACTTTCAATGATAAAATGTACCCTAGGAAAAAATGGAGAAGCATTTATTTTAACTCTATTCTTCAACTTTGGGTTTTCCTTCAATTTAATCTTACTAGTAGTAAGCATTTTAACTGGTTAATAAACAGAAAAAAAAACTTAAATGTTTATTTCCCAACATGCTCAACATATTCAATGTCAGAAAGAATATGGAGTAAAAGATACAATTGCCCTCTGTGTAAGTTGTAAACACCTGTGAAGGGCACCTTGACAATATGTGAAACAATTATGCAGGCACATACCCACTGACATAGCAACTCCTGTTCTAGACATTTATCCCAGAGATATATTACCTCAAGTAAAAATAGTTCATCCTTGCATATTGCTTACCATGTCCTCACTAATAACCGACAGAGCTGGGGTCTGAATGCAAGCAGTTCATCTCTAGTCTCTAGCTTTAACTACTATCTCTCTCATGCACATAAACATGTCAAAGAAGCAGCTTAAAAACAACCTAAAAATCCATAAATAGGTGAATGACTAAATAAATTATGATAACATCCAAACATCCAACAGACCACTACAAAAATAATGAGGCAGTTTTATACATATTGGTTCGAAACAATCCACAGGATTTACTACCATTGAGCAAAAGCAAAAAAATGACAGTGGAAAACAATGCACATAGTAAGATATCACTGTATAAAAATTTTTGAAGTGAATTTCTCTGGGGAAAAAAATCTCAATCTCAAGGAAAGAGTAATATTGATAGCATCTTAAGAGAGACACTGAGAATCTGGTGGGAAACTTTCTCTGAATATCATTTTGTGTCACTGGAATTTTGAAATAGGTGTTAGAGTAATTGTCATTTGAAACAAAAATAATTTTCACTAAGGTGCGAAAACAATTTTTGGTAATTCATAAACTTTATTTGTCTAATACAGCTAGAAGTAGAGTGGATTAACTGATATTCAATTTATTACCTTCTCTTTCCTCCCATTACCTGTGAAGCAGCAGTTCACAGTTCTGTTAAAATGGGAGAGGGTCTGATTACATAAGCACATTACAGAGGTCTGATCTATTCCCTCAGCGTATTTCTCATCACCTTGGCCATCTTGTTATCCTTGGTACCTGCTAGCTGAGACTGAAATACTAGCTAGATCCTCTCAAAATTCTCAATTCTAGTTCCTGGGATTTCCCAAGGCCTGATTCATGTTCTACCTAATTCAAAAAACTTCTTCCTGTGAGTTCTCTATCAGCATGGGTAAAGACTTTCCCTGAAGTTAATAGGATGTGAATCAGAGCTCTGTAAATCCCCTGGATTAAAGTAAGATTTTTTTTTTTACTTACATATTTATTTTAAATTTGTTATTTATTTACATTTTATTTTTAAACCTCACAAAAATAGAGAAAATGAAATATTTGACAGTATTTTCAGAAATGGAACTTAGTTTTCATAAGGTGAGGATAGAATAAATAGAAGGTCAATGTGAGGGCCAAAAAAATTAAGAAGCCTCATAAGGTTGTCCAATGGATAAGATCTTATTACGTCACTTCTCTCTTTTAGTAAGGATCCCAATATATGAACTTTCTGAGCATGTTGCAAAATTTCACTTCTCAGCCCCACCTCACTGGATGCAGAAGAATCACCTATATCTAACAAGATATATTCCCCCCCTTTTTTTCATTTAAGGGATGTTATACTGCCTTTCTTTACTATGTGAAAGCTGTCACTATTTTGTGCTTCTAGATACGCTTTTGGAATTCCCTACCAGTGATTATCACACTGTTATGTACATTAAAGGGAAAAATGCAGTTTCTAATTCAGTAGCCTTGGGGGTGGGGGTGGCGCAGGGCAGGCAGGGACTGAGATTCCTCATTTCTATTGGGTAGTGCCCATGATGCTGATCCAGAGAACACACTTTAATTAGAAGGCCCTAGAGAGACCTTAAGGCTAAGAAGCCAGAGCAAGCAGTGTGATTCTGACTATGTGCAAATGTGTATGTGGCCATAACGAATAGAAGAGTAGGATACATAACCGTATTATGAAAAGTTCTATGGAACAGCATATTCAGAAGCAGAATAGCATTTTGATTAAAAGCATGAGATTGGAGTCTGACAAGCTTTATTTCAAGTTACCAGTGTCATTTTTCACATCTACATAAAAGTGCCATCATTCACAAACTTGGATAAGGAATTTAACTATGCTAAGCTTCTATACTCTTAGTAGTTAAGGGTAACAATAATAGGTGGAACCTTATGATATTGTCATTTTTTATAAGTCAGAAATAGCTAAATGTGGAGAATTTTATATGATTCATTCTAATAGCATCACATCCTAGAGAATTTGTGAATATTAAAATGGATAGTATATGTAGTGATCATAACACAGTTCCAAGGAACCATAGAATTCTATGCTATTAACAATAAAGTCTATTATGCATTACTTTAGTGTGCACGCAAACATTTTGAAACATGAGGATGGGAAGAAATATTTTTTTGTTCTTTCTCCTTTATCAACTGAAGTCTTCTTGGATTTTTCCTTTCCTTTTTTTTTTCTATGCATAAAATCACTAACTCTGGAGCCTGACTGACTGAATTCCAGTCCATCAGGTATTAGCTATGCAGCTTTCAGAAATTTATCCTACCTTCCTATGCCTCAGTGTTCTCACCTACAAAATGAAGAAATAATAGAATCTATTTCATTAGTATTATTGTGATACTAAATGAGTTAATACTTATAAATTGATTGCAGCAGTGTCTGCCACATCCCAAATATTATATAAATAGATAGCTAGAGGATTGACAGATAGAGATAGATGATAGATAGATAGATAGATAGATAGATAGATTATAGATAGATAATGATAGATAGACACAGACATACATACTCTACCTCTATCTCACTACTCTTCTCAACAGTACTTGTTGATAGTTGGTTAGTTCCAATAAAACAATTACTGCTAACCAATAAAACAACTGGTTAGTAACCCCTATAAAAAAAGCCAATAAAATTTTAATGTTTTTCCCTTTTCTCTGGTCCATTTGAACCCTGGTATAGAAAAAAAACTAGAGATGCACAAGCTGAAAACTGGAAGACATCTTATAGACAACCTATTAAATTCATTCATTTTACATGAGAAAATATACCTAAGTGACTTAGGGATGGGAGATGTCCATGAAATCACCCTAAAGTTTCTCATCTCTTCTTAGCTACCACTGCCAATTTCCTTCCCCAGCAGATCTTTGATCAGGTGCTATCAAGTGACAGAATTTCTTGGTCTCACTTTCACTTTTTTCTCTACATTTACTAATCACTCTCTGGAAGCAGCAGAATAACCAGTTACAGCCTTTGGAATAACTCTCCTGCAGAGACTTGACTCAGAAGTGGTTCTTAGATGGGACTGCCTCAGGACCTCAGGAGTGATATAGGTTTTAAAATATATTATTTGCTGTTGTCGCAATGATTCTAAAAACAAAACAGAAAAAACGAAGCAGCCCGGACTGGAACCAATTTTGACAATATAAGAGACAGTCTCAATTGTTCAGTACAAGCACAGTTTCAGACATTAGTCAGAACTACCACCCCTTCTTACATATTCTGTAACAGACATTGTGGGTCACAGAAACGTAATAGAAAGAAAAACTGATAAGCAATTGCTAAAGCTGAGAAGGAAAATTATACCTGGATCCCAGGGACATCTGGAATTGACAGAGTCATAAATAGTACCATGATTAAAGTCCACAAGACTTTAAAAATACAGGTAAAATTAGAGTTAATAATTCTCCAAATAGAACATATCCTTCAAAATTATATCAAAACATATGACAGTCTTATTCATCTTAGATATAGGTCATTTATTCTGAATTTGTTTTGATAGAATCCCACTAAATAATTTTGGGCAGATCTTCTACAAGAACAGAGGCCAGTCATTTAAAGTGTAAAGAATTTCTTTCTTTCTCATATAACAAGGTAAACTATGCCTAGCTGCATAGAGAGCTAGGAAATAGTCTCTAACTGGGCAATCACTTGTAAGTCACAATTTTATTAATGTCAACAAAAAAAGAATGGGTTTTAAAGGACAGCTAGGAGTCTCTACACATTCATAAATATAATTTATTTAAATGATACATTAGTGAATCATAGTGAGAATTTCAAAATCAGCTGAAAGATAGGTATCTTTTAGGATCTATATCTTCTAAGTTTTTTGTAAACTAGTTTATGTCAGAGTCCAGTATAACAACTTTGAATCCAGTAAAACTAATCCTCCAATCACTATTCCACCATATCAAAGGTATCTTTTCTTTTAAAGACTTTATTAAGTGATTGGTTGGTTGATTGATTTGAGAGAGAGGGAAGGAGAGAGTGGAGAGGAGCAGTGGGGGAGGGAGAGGAAAAGAGAAAGAATCCCAAGGGGACTCCGCACTGAGCATGCACCCAACGTGGGGCTCAATCTCATGACCCTGAAATCATGACCCCAACTGAAACCAAGAGTCCAACAATTAACCACCTAAGCCACTCTGGCATCCTAAAGGTATCTTTTAATGAATAATTGCAACCCTGATCTTCATTTTTCCTTATATCCTATATTATTTATTCACATTAGTCTGTCCAGTACTTCATTATATATCGCTGTCCCATGCACAAACTTCTTAAAGATACCTTAATTCAGTAGTACTCAGTAAAATGCAAAACTTAGAAGGTACTTAATAAATACTTAATGATTTGAAGTAAAAGCCTCTGAGCCAGAATCTGTCCATTATGAACAAGACAGAATAGTTGCTAACATCCCAATGGATACCAGCTTAATAATTTACTGGTAATACTGTATAATTCCTTGTGACTAAAAAAGAGTGATAGTAGAATGAATATCAACACTAAGGTGGACCACAAAGCAAAAGTTTGCTCAATCAAAGAAAAGAAAAGAAAAAAGAAAAGAAAAGAAAAGAAAAGAAAAGAAAAGAAAAGAAAAAAGAAAGAAAGAAAGAAAGAAAAAAGAAATAGTAGCAAAAACAAAGAGAAGAAAGTAGATATGGAACTGAAAGAGTTAAAAGTAAAGGAAAATGGCTCAGCCCAATGTGAACTTTGTATAATACAAAATTAATAATGGTCAAATCAATCTTAAAGTAAATAGAATTGCAAAAAGACAAAGCACTTCAAGAAAAGAATAGCAGATTTTAGATAGATCACCAATTTTAACAGAAACTTGCCATACTCCCTTCCAACCAATGCTGATTTTTTTGGAGCAGATAGCCATTGGAATCTTATAGCAGTAGACAGAGACAGGGATTAGGATGACTATAATTTAGTGACCATACATGGAGAGAGAAGACAAATAGGCCAAAACGGAGGAGATAAGTGATAAAGCCTCCTATGTAAGCACAAGTGAAAACAGTGACAACCAAACCCAATAGATATTCTTCAAACACAAGGCTGTTCTATCATTGTCTACACAAAACAAAAGCAGTGCTTGCATGCAGGGAAAACAAACATCAGCTAACATTTGAACTGAAGTGACGTGAAATAAAGCAAAGCAGGAGAACAAAAACATGGGAAGAAAACAAACAATAATGGTTCAACAGCCAATGTTGGAATGAAAAACAAACTGAACTGGGAGAAGTAACTTTTATAACCAAATAAAACAAGATAATAAAGCAGCAATAAGATCATATTTCTGATTTCAACTGCCAAGCAAAGTTGCAATGACCAAGGCAGCATAAAACCAATCCAGGGACACCTGGGTGATGCAGTCGGTTAAGGGGCTGACTACTGATTTTGGCTGGGATGGGGAATCTCATGGTTGGGATCTGGGGGTAGTGAGATCAAGCCCTATGGGGCTCTGTGCTAGGTGAGGACTTTGCTTGGGATTCTCTCTCCCTCTCCCTATGCCCCTCCCACTCATGCGCACACTCTCTTTCTCTTTCTTTCTCTGTCTCTTTAACAATCAATCAATCTTAAAAAAAATTCAATGTTTTTAGAAAATTAAGATAGATAATTTAACAATGAATCTTGGAACACTACATCAAAAACTAATGACGTATTGTACGGTGACTAATGTAACACAATAAAAATTTTTTTTAAGTACTTGGACAGGGTTTTTTAAAGCTTTTATTTATTTATTTGAGAAAAAGAGCTAGAGAGCACATGAGAGAGAGAGAGAGAGAGAGAATGAGCAGGGGAGAAGGCAGAGGGAGAGAGAGAGAAACAGGCTCCCTGGGAGCCGATGCAGGGCTCAATTACAGGCCCCCTGGATCATGACCAGAGCCGAAGGCACTTAATGGACTGAGCCACCCAGGTGCCCCAATTCAGGCAGTTTTAAGCAAAAAAGTATTTCCACTTCCTTTTAGTCAGGCTGCCTGGAGATGCAGAAAGATACTGAGTTCTAGTTTTAGTTCTGCCATTGACAATTTATGGCCAACAGTAATTTAACCTCCCTTATATATATTAAAAATACTGAATTTTTTGAAAAAATTTGGAAAAAAATTACATCTACTCAAAGTAAAATGAGAAGTTGCATTAAGATTCAATGAATCTTCAAAGTAAAACAGTGATTGTCTTTTTGTTTCTCTTTGGCACATCTTTAGCAGGAAGCTGAATTGGAAGTTTATATTCTATTTATATAATCAATTACAAATTATCCACTTTTGATTAATTTTCTTTCCAAATTTTGAACCATGTCTCATTTAAATTACATTCTATTAGTGTTATTTACTACTTCCATTTACCTTTACAGTGGCATTTTAAACTCGCACTATGCCAGGAACTGTGCTAGGTCCAAGCAACATTTATCTTTGCAGCCATGCTTCACAGTCATTATCACTGTGATTATTCCCATTTTTTCACACAAATTATTATTTCCATTTTGCAAATGAGAAACAAGATTTCTTGAGGCTAAGAAAACTTGAATTGTCCTGAATTACACAGCTAGTAAGAGGCAGAACTGGAATTAGAATGTGAGACTATGTAACTCCAAAGCATGTTCTTTATATGGTACTGAATGGGTCCCCTAGGAGCCTTTAGCTGAATACTGGTTGGCACTGGCACATAAAGTTAATACCAGATGCCAGGGAAAGAATCATGTAGAAGAGACAGTGAGAACAATCTCTTGCTCACACAAGGCTGGGAATAGTGTCCAAAGTGGAAAAGCTCATAATTCATAAGTAATCAGGTAGACTACCCAGAAAGTTGTAGCCATTGTTCTGGGGAAATATTACCCATAAACTCTGATTCTACCTAGCAGAACTTAAATGCAGGAATCAAAAGAATTAAACTTTCTTATTGGCTATGTCCCAGGATAAAGCACAAAAATACTTAACCCCTAACAAGGTAAAATCTACAAATCTACCCTATCACTCATCCAATCAAAAGTTACTAGGAGTGCAAGAAAGAAGAAAAATGTTACTCATAATGAGTAGAAGAAATCAATAAATAGAAACAAATCCAGAAATGACAAATAAAAGAATTAGTAGAGAGAACACTAAATAGTTAATAAAACTATATTCCATATGTTTAATAAGATAGAGAAAAACTGAACTTGTTAATATAAACGTGAAAGATATTTTAGATACCCCAAATAAAATTTCTAAAAATGACAAATGCAAATCTGAAATTAAAAATACACGATAAAAAAAATACACTGGATGACATCAAGAACATATTGAACGTTGCAGGAGAAAAAAATGGTTACCTCAAGGATATAACAATAGAAACAATCCAAAATGAAACACAAATAAAATGTTGGAAAAAGTGTTTAAGGAATCAGTGAGCCTCAGGACAACTTCAAGTGGTCCAATGTATATGTAATTGGTGTTTGCAAAGAGTAGGGGGCAGAAAAAGTACTTGAAGAAATAATGACCATTTCCCAAATTTGACGAAAACTATAAACCCACAGATGCAAATTCAACAAACCCTAAGTACAGGAAACATGATGAAAGCTACAGTGCGGCACATCATAATCAAATAGCTTACAACCAATGATGAATATTTTATTCTTTTTGATGCTATTATAAATCAGATTTGCTCTCTTAATTTCTCTTTCATTGTTAGTATACAGAACGCACCTGATTTCTGTGTATTTATTTTTTGCACATAAATTTTGTATCTTGCAACTTTGCTAAATTTATTAGTTCTAACAGGGTTTTTTTTGTAGAGTCTTTTGGATTTTTTTAATATAATATCATGTCATCTGCAAATAGGACAATTTTACTTCTTCCTTTCTGGTTTGGATGCCTTTCATTTGTTTCTGTTGCCTAACTGAGCTGGATAGGAATTCCAGTACTAAGCTGAATATATGTGGTAAGAGTGGGCATCCTTGTCTCATTTCTGACCTCAGAGGAAAACTTTCAGCTTTAAACACTGATTATGTTAGTTGTGGACTTCTTATATATGTGCTTTATTATGTTGAGTTACATTCCCTCTATGTCAATTTTTGAGAGTTTTTATCATGAAAGGATATTTTGTCAAAAGCTTTTTCTGCATATGTTGAGATGATCATAAGATTTTTATTCTTCATTTTGTTAATGTGGTATATCACATTGATTTGAGGTGATGAACCAAACTTGCATCCTTGAAATAAATTCCACTTGATTATGGTGTAAAATCCTTTTAATGTAACTGATGAACTCAGTTTGTTAATATTTTATTGAAGATTTTTACATCCATGTTCATCAGGGATATAGGCCTATAATTTTCCTTTTTTGTTGTCCCTTTGCCTGGTGTTGGTATCAGGGTAACGTTGGCCTTGTAAAATGAGCTGGAAAAGTACTCCCATCGTTTCTATTGTTTGTAAGACTTGGAGAAAGATTGGTATTAACTATTCTTTAACAGTTTGGTAGAATTCACCTGTGAAGCCATCTGGTCTTTGTTAGAAGGTTGTTAATTACTGATCTCCTTACTAGTAATTGGTCTGTTCAGATTTTCTATTTCTTTTTGATTCAGTCTTGGTAGGTTGTATGTTTCTAGGAATTTATCTATTTCTTTTAGGTTGTCCAAGTTGTCAGTGTGGTTGTTTATGGTAGTTTCTTATGATCCTTTGTATTTGTGTGGAATCAATTGTAATGTCTACTGTCTCATTTAGAATTTTATTTATTTGGGTCTTCCTTTTTCTTAGTCTGGCTAAAGATCTCTTTTGTTTATATTTTCAATAAACTAGCTCTTATTTTATTGATCTTATTGTCTTTTTAATATCTACTTATTTCCACTTTGATCTTTGTGATGTCCTTCTTCCTGCTAACTTTGCACTTGGTTTGTTCTTTTTCTCATTCCTTAACGTGTATAGTAAAATATTTTATTTGAGATTTTTTTATATTAATGTAAGCATTTATCATTATAAACTTCCCTCTTAGACTACTTTTGTTACATCCCACAGGTTTTGGTATGTTGTGTTTCCTTGTTTAGTTTTTCTTAAGATTTTTTTTTTCTTGGGCACCTGAGTGGCTCAGTGGGTTCAAGTCTCTGCCCTTCAGCTCAGGTCATGATCTCAGGGTCCTGGGATTGAGGCTTGCATCGGATTCTCTGCTCAGTGGGGAGCCTGCTTCCTCCTCTCCCTCTGCCTGCCTCTCTGCCTGCTTGTGATCTCTTTCTCTGTCAAATAAATAAATAAAATCTTTAAAAAAATTAAAAAGATTTTTTTTTCTTCAAGAGTTTTTTTTTACTTTTCTTCTTGATTCTTGTCTTTGACCCTCTGGTTATTCAAGAGCATGTTGTTTAATGTGCATATATTTATGAATTTTCTAGTTTACTTCTTATAATTGATTTCTAGTTTCATACCACTGTGGTCGAAAAGGATTCTTGGCATGATTTCAATCTTCTTGATCTTCATGATCCAACCTGAAGAATATTTCAATGTGCTTGAGAAGAGTGTATATTCTGCTGCTATTAGGTGGATATTCTGAAAGTATCTAAGGCCATCTGTTCTAATACATCATTTAAATACAGTGTTTCCTCAGGCACCTGGATGCCTCCAGTTCCTTAAGCCTCTGACTTCTTTTCAGCTCAGGTCATGACTTCAGAGTCCTGAGTTTGAGCCCCACATTCTCTCTCCCTCTTTCCCTCCTGGTCCTGCTCACTCAAGGCTCTTGCTCTATCTCAAATAAATAAATAAATAAATACAATGTTTCCTTATTGATTTTCTGTTTGGATGACCTATCCATTATTGAAAGTGGGTTCTGAAGTCCTCTACTATTATTACCTTGCTATGTCATCCTTCAAGTTTGTTAATATTTGCTTTATATAGTAAGGTGCTCCTACGTTAGGTACATAAATATTTACAAATATTGTATCCTCTTGATGAATTGACCTATTTTTATTGCATAATTACATTATTTATCTTTTAGTATTTTTTGTCTTTTTTTATACAGTCTTTGTCTTAATGTTTTGTTTTATCTAAGTAAAGCTCCTCCATCTTTCTTTTGGAGATTTAAGGTACAGCATAGTTATTATAGTTAATAACATTTTATTATATACTTGAAAGTTACTAAGATTAAATCTTAAATCTTCTCATCACAAAAAAGAAATGGTAATTATTTGAAGTGATTTAGGTGTTAGCTAACACTATGATGATAACCATTTTGCAATATACTAGGGTGTCAAATCAACACTTTGTATACCTTAAACTCACACAATGTTACGTATCAATTAGTGTGTGTGTGTGTGTGTGTGTGTGTGTGTGTGTCCGTATACATATATATAAAGCAAGGGAAAGAAAAGAAGAACCAGGGAGGAAGAGAAAATCTTAAAAGCAACCAGATGAAAAAACATTTTATGTTCATCCTTATATCAGAAGGATGACAGCAGATTTCATTTTGGAGATAATGTAAACCATTAGACATTAGAAGAAATCTTCAAAATAATGAAAGGGAAATTTTCCTATTTTTAGCAAAATAACATCAAAAATTGAAGTCAAAAAAAGCAGAAAGATTCAGACATCAAAGTCTGAAATATTTCCTTATGCATATCTGAAGTACCAAAAAAAAATGTTAAAGAAAGTCCCTTACTAAAGAGGGAAATATGAATATACAACATAAAGAAGGGCATAGGAAGTAACAACTACATAGGTAAATATATAAGGTAAATCTTTCCTATTTTAAAAACTTTTTGAACGATAATTGCTTTTTAAACATGATTAGAAGTGCCTGTGTGGCTCAGTAAGTAAGCACCTGGATCCTGGGATCAAGCCCCACATAGGGCTCCCTGCTCGGCAGGAAGCCTGCTTCTCCCTCCCCCACTCCCCCTGCTTGTGTTCCCTCTCTTGATGTCTGTATTTCTGTCAAAAAAAAAAAACAATAAAATCTTTAGAGAAAAAAATTAATGAAAGGCTTGTGATTTAAAATAAAGAAAGAAAGAATAAACGTGATTAATGTGAAATTTTTTAAAGAATATGTAGAAATAAAAATATGAGCAACTGGATAGAAGTCCAGAAGGAGGGAATAGAAATATACTTTAATAACATACACATACTACACATGAAACGGCATATTACTTGAAACTATACTGTGCTAATCTAAAGATGTGCTATAAATTCTAAAGCAGCCACACACATGAAAGATCTAAGGTCAATAAGCAAATAAGGCAATAAAATGGAATAAAAATACTGAATTAATTTAAAAGGAAGCAGAGAAAAGGAAAAAGGAAACAATGAAATTTTTAAAATAATAATATAATTTTATACATATCATTATATATGTACATATAATTTTCACTGCAGGAATTTTTTTCTGCAACTTGTCAGATAGCTATGTATGTTATGTAATGAACAGTTGTGTCCCCCAAAATTCAAATGTTCAAGCCCTAATCCACGATGTGAAGGTATTTGGAGATGAAGCATGTGGGAGATAAGCAGGTCATGAGTGTGGATCTCTCACAATGGCATTAGTGGCCTAATCCTAATTAGTGTCCTAATAAGTGTCTTAAGAAGAGACACCAGAGGGATGATCTCTCTCTCCACCACGTGAGAATAGAGTTGTGTACAAGCCAGGAAGAGAGCTCTAACCAAAAACTGAAGCAGCCAGCATCTTAGTCATTGACTCCCCAGCCTTTAGAACTGTGAGAAATAAATGTTAACAACAGTTTAAGTCATCTGGTTTATGGTATTCTGTTATAGCAGCCCAAGCAGAGGAAAACACACTTAGCCTCACTCTGCAACTGAAAAATAATGACTCATGAAAATTGTTACTCCAAGCCTTTTGCAAAAGGAGATAAAAATACCCATGGCTGTTCATTACGTAATTGCTCTGGAACAGTTTCTCAGGTGCATGTGATGCTGCATACTCCTGAGACACCTAGTGGTGGGCAGTTTATCTGAAGGTGAAAGGAGACCTGTATGCTGAGTGGTTTACATTTTAACTCATAAAATGCACGGTTGGGGCCCTTCTCAAAGGGCTTTTGATACATTAACTTCTCTTTACATCACCCCAGTGAGGCATAAAGAGAAAACAGATGGGCACCTAGGTGGCTCCAATGATTAATGTCTGCCTTCCGTTCAGGTCATGATCTCAGGGTACTGGGGGGCTTCCTGATCAACAGGGAGTCAGCTTCTCCCTTTCCCACTGCCCCTCCTCTTCCCTCTTTCTCCCTTCACCCACCTCCACCTTTCCCATATCCCTGTGCTCTCTCTCTCTAATGAATAAATAAAATGTTTTTTAAAAAGAGAAAAGAGAATGTGTAAACAAAGCAGGACCATATGCCATCATCTCCTGATTCCTGTACTAGTTGACTACTCATTAATCCACTACATTTAAATTTTAATTATTAATAATTAAATAATATTGTAATTGTAATATTAACTAATCCTTGCATTTCTTTAACCCTTGTGTTTTTTAAAAAAATCATTTATTTACAAAATAAAATGTCACAAAACAGTATCTGAATCTTTGAATTTACTTTTGTGCAACTAATTAATGGTTGCCTAATAAACTAGAACTGAATTACAATAAGATGTAATGAGACCATGTTGTAGGCCTTAAATAGAATGTGGATATCTGAATTCAAATGCACAGGTCTGAAATTATCAAAATTATTCAAAAACTATTGTCTTCTAGAAGAAATCCCTCAAAAATTAAAGTCACCAATAGAAAGTCTCTGAATTTGCTAAAATTCAAGTATACATGGAAAAAGTAATTCAGCTTATTGTATCAGAGAAGTTTGGGAGTTTAGAGGGGAAGCAAGTATTTTTCATTTAATTAAATTACAGTGAAGTTATACATTGGCACACTCTTCTAACAGGAATAATATTGACACTAATTCTATAAGTATTTTCTTTCAAACAGGTAGACATAGAGATATGAGACAGAGAGTTACTGAGGTTCACTCACGGCTTTGTATAATAGAGTATGAAGTACTTATTGTAGATCTTTGTTTGTCAATTCGATCACTTCTTTTCAAATGCATTTTTGAAATGAGGTCTTAAACTTTTTCTGTAAAAGGCCTGGTACCAAATAGTTTAAGCTTTGCAGGCCAGATGGTTTCTGTCTTAACTACATAAAAGGAGCAGCACAAAAGGAGCCAGAGACAGGCTGTGAAAAAAATGGGCATGTCTGTATTCCAATAAGTTTTATTTACAAAAACAGGCAGGTGAACAGATTTCAGCCTACAGGCTGTAGTGTGCTGACCTCCTGCTCTAAATTCCCAACATCTGGTCTAGGTGATAGTCCCACTTGAAGATCCCAGATCAAACTCTTAGACCCCATATTTCTTTGCTATCCACTTATCCTCCTCAACCTTCCACAGTCTCCTTCTTTCTATTTCTTCCCCTTTCCACTCCCACCCTGAATCTGGAATTCTCAGGCAGCCCTTTCTCAGAAACTCTGACTGGCTCTATGGGAAGAAAGTAGGCCTTAATGAGGCAGTCACAGAAAATGGTTATTAAAGACTACTACATTTAGGAGAGGAAATACTTAGGGTGATTGTTTAAACCAGATACATTATTGATAACAGTGAAATTCATTACAGGGGACATACTTGGAGGTCCTCAGACATACCACATGAGAGAAATAAGCTAGTGGCTACCACCTGACTCACATAACAATCACTTTTCTTGAGAGTGTTTTATACGTAACAATGACGGCTCAACTATGAAACAAGTTACACAACAGAGTCAAGTAAGTGTGTGTGTGTAGCTTACTTACAGACCTCAGCTGATGATATTACTAGGAAGAGATGTCATTTGGGAAAAAAAAAGGAAAATTGCAGAATTTCTTTTTTTTTAAGATTTTTATTTATTTATTTGATAGAGAGAGAGATCACAAGTAGGCAGAGAGGCAAGCAGAGAGAGAAGGAAGCAGGCTCCCTGCGGAGCAGAGAGCCCGATGCGGGCCTCAATCCCAAGACCCTGTGATCATGACATGAGCTGAAGGCAGAGGCTTTAACCCACTGAGCCACCCAGGCACCCTGCAGAATTTCTTATAACTCATCTTTCACACTTAAACTAAGAATAGGGAAACTTTTTTCTAAAAATTAGAATTTAATTATAAAGGAAACATTTCCTGTGTAAAAGTTATAGAACTAGTATGATGTGACAAGGCAGACACAAAAGGCGATAAAGCTGATGACTTCAAGTGATAACGTGCTCATGACCCCTGTAGGTAACTGTATCAGTCAGGGGACCCACAAGAAACAAATGGCATATTTAAACTGGGTAATTGTAGAAGAATTTAATAAAAGAACTATTTACAAAGGGTATAAGTAGGGAAATCAACAATAATCCCATAATTTATTGCTTAAATTGTGACACCATTAAGGGTGAAAAGAACCTTTATTAATAAATTATGCCAGGGCAGTAGGTATAAACCGGGTCTGGCCCAGCTAAATTGTAACACTCAGAATAGAATTGTACCCTTAAGCTAGCAAGAATAAGGGGCCCCTATCACCCTTAGACCTAAAAACACAAAGAAAGGGAATGGTTACCAAAACCTGAAAGGTAGCAAGATGAAAAGATCCACCAATAGGAGCTAGGGCTCTCAGGAGAGGGAAGCATCCAGTGTAGGAGGAGCCAACCTGGAGGGAGTGGGTGAATTAAAATCCCAGATTAACTGCTCTCCTGCTCCCTGATTGCTTCCCAAAATCTCCCATTGGCTGGACTCAACCAGAAGCTGGAAGTCAAGGGACCCTATTGATGCAGTTCTTATGGGTCAGTTTCCCTAGAGTATAAAGCAGGTTAGGGAAGTGTGGACAGTATGTCCACAGGTATTCAGTATAGTAAATAACTTTGCAAAAGTATTAAATTTGGAGCTATCCTTTAGCTCTGACCTCATCTCCAACTCTTTTGACACATTCTAAGAAAGCTCAGCTGTTACCTTTTTCCTGAACAATCTTCTTCCTGTTCATTGTCTATCAGACTTTAGAAAAGTAAATCAAGCAAGATCTTTTACGTCCAACTGACTGAGGGTAAGACTGTTTCTTTACACAGGAATGCGTGCAGGTCTTAGGTTTTCAGCTATTTGACCTCTTTCACCCCCTAAATATCTGAGAATATTTCTCAGCCAGGCTGATTATGTAGGTATCATCAGTCTTGGAATAAAAGAAAAGAATTTTTTTCCTTAACATTTGTCATAAGAAACTCCCTCACTCCACTTTCTAGTCTAGAAATGTCCCCAAAAGATCTTAGAGGAAGTATGGAGTTTGGTAAAACCAATCAACGGTTCAAACCAACAACAAGGCTCCTGGAGTACAAAAGCATAATGCAAAATTAATGTGCCATAGTCATCACAAACCACACTGACCAGTTCACATTACATAAACAGTACATCTGACTAACTATAATCAATGAAGGCAGAATATAAAGAAAGAAATAATGTTCAGTTCTGAAAAATGTGGTCCATCCTTTCTGCATAAGTGAGAACCAAGAGGTGGATTGATTATATGACCAGCATCTTGAAAAATCTATTATAATCACTCTACTTCCTGGCCCAGCTACTGAGGAAAGTGCATTTTCATACTTCTTAAAATATTACCAAGCAAATATTGGTGTAATCTGCTTTTCTTACTCTTTAGTAGACCATCTCTCCCCTTTCATCAGTAACCCATGTGACATTCTTTCCATTTTTAAGTCCAATAACAGTATGCTTTAATAAACCAGATTTTTTTTAATTGAAAAAGCAGCATCTCTTTTTCCCTTACAACTTGGATCTATGTCTTCAAACACAGACTGAAATTTGCACGAGGACTAGGCTACCTTAAATATTCAGTATAGTTAATAGAAGAAGAGAAAGAAAGTAAATTTAAAAGAAGACAAGGAAAGAATGAATAAGAATGAAAAAGAAAGAAAACTATTATTAAAAACAATAACGAAAATACTATGAAAAAGAAAGATTAGAAAGATTAGAAAGACAAATCTTTCTAATGAAGGTAAGAGAAAAGAGCTCTGTTATGGGTCATTTTCTGGCCCAGTTCATGCATGAAAGTATTGCCTAAGATCTCTGAGTAATCAGAGTTCTACAAATTATCTCGCTTCTGTTTCCTACTATAAGAAAGACACAATTTTGGGGGTGCCTGGGTGGCTCAGTCGTTAAGCATCTGCCTTCAGCTCAGAAGACCTAACCTAGTAGTTCTATAACTACACATATAGATACAGTTTATGCGTTCAGTATTTGAACAAATGGAAAAAGAAAAAACAGAAAGTTATTCAGTCCACCAGGAATTTCCAGAGATTCCCTATCTGAGTGGTAGCCCCAGGCAAGCCATAAGTGGATTCTAATAGGAAGGCAGCAAAAATCTAGGAGGTTTAAAAAAAAAAAAATCTCTCTCTAGAGAGAGTCTTTCATATGAAATAATTTACTTCCTAACAATGATCTTCAAAAAGGGTTAATATCCTTTCAGTTATTGAGTATCTATTACAATCAGTACATAAGACTGACATATGGTGGTTATGATGATGACCGCAGGCATAAGAAAAATCATTTTCTTCTAACAAACTGGTAAAACTCTTCCCATTCTCTCTCTTGCAATGGTTGCTTGGAAAATCAGAACCACTTTTGAACTTGCCTTACTTCCCCAGCTTTATTTTATTTTATTTTATTTTTAAAGATTTTATTTATTTATTTGACAGAAAGAAATACAGCTAGAGAGGGAACACAAGCAAGGGAGTGAGAGAGGGAGAAGCAGACCTCCTGCCAAGCAGGGAGCCCGATGTGGGGCTCAAACCCGGGTCTCCGGGATCATGACCTGAGCTGAAGGCAGTTGCTTAACCATCTGAGCCTCCCAGGTGCCCCCCCCCAAGTTTTATTTTTAAAAATTAAAGTATAGCTGACTCACAATGTTACATTAGTTTCAGGTGTACAACATAGTCATTTGACAAGTCTATTCATAAAGAATGTATGCTCACCACAAGTGTAGCTACCATCTGTCACCACACAATGCTAATTCAATACCATTGACTATATTCCCTGTATTGTATTGTAATAATCATGATTTATTCATCCATAACTGGATACCTGTATCTCCCACTGTCCTTCACCTTTAGTTCTCTAGTTCTTTTTTTTAAAGATTTTATTTATTTATTTATTTATTTAAGAGAGAGAGAAAGAGTGAGAGAGAGCATGAAAGGGGAGAAGGTCAGAGGGAGAAGCAGACTCCCCATGGAGCTGGGAACCTGATGCGGATTCGATCCCAGGACTCCAGGATCATGACCTGAGCTGAAGGCAGATGCTTAACGACTGAGCCACTCAGGCACCCAATTCTCTAGTTCTTAATAATGTTTCTTTATGGCTTCTTATACCTGAGCCATACTTCCTTTAATTCCATGTTTCTTTCTTTTGCTTTATCGTGACCGTTTCTTACCTTCTGGTACCAATATAGTACAAGATACTTGTACCAATTACCAATACTGCAAGTCACTTCAAATGTTTTTGGAAAAAGTAAATTGATGTTGAACAAATCAATTGTTATAAAATATTTCTTGCTCCTAAAGACCTCACAGTCTAATAAAAAGATAAAGCTGAAAAATATTATTGAAATATTACAGCATGAATGGAAATCGTAAAAGAAAAGCTCCAAAATAAATATGTCTTAGAGGGGAGTGACACCACATCCAGGTAGGAGGACCACTTTTGGAGATGTCCAGCGAAATAAACGCTGAATGACAAGGGAATATCAACACCTGAGGTTGTGAGGCTGGGAAGAAGAAAGTTTAGGGTACATTTAGAGCATATTAAAGTCAGATCTACTTGGCAAAAGCCTAAGAGAATGAAGGAGATAAGGCTGGAAAGACAGCTGGGAGCCAAGCAACTGTATATGTCAAGGCAACTGGGAGTCTATGAAACAGAAAAATGATATGATCAAAGTGATCTCAGAAGTCACATACAGATAAGGAAATTAGGAGCCCTGGGGATAAGTTTAGCAGTGTGCTTAATAGGCAAAGAGATGACTTCCAGGATGCGTGAGGAGGAGCTGCATAATCTCTACACAAGACCCATGTAGATGCAAAGTTTTTTTTTTTTTAAGATTTTATTTATTTATTTGACAGAGAGAGAAAGAGAGAGAGAGAGAGAGAGAGAGAGAGAGAGAGATCACAAGTAGGCAGAGAGGCAGGCAGAGAGAGGGGGAAGCAGGTTCCCTGCTGAGCAGAGAGCCCAATGCGGGACTCAATCCCAGGACCCTGAGATCATGACCTGAGCCAAAGGCAGAGGCTTAACCCACTGAGCCACCCAGGCACCCTAGATGCAAAGTTTTAAAAGAAGAAACAAAAGAAGGGAGGAAACTCGGTCATACTCTAGAAAAATGTAAGTTTAACCTTACATAGGGCTGCTGTCTTCTGTCCCTACTCCCATCAGCATATCTCAACCCAGTGAAGAAATCTGTCTTTAGCTCCCGCTTGCTCACCAGAAACACCTCTGATGTCACAGCAGATGAATCAAGCTTTGGCATCATCCCACATTACCCTGAAAATGTGGTGATGGAGGAGAAAGACAGCGAGATTTCTTTCCCAAAGGATGCTGCCATGACAAACTTGAAGGATTCCAGAAAAGCCCATTTGGCTGTCATCGGTGAATCAGCGTCTTCCCATGACTTGGGTTAGCGCCACAGTTTTTATCCCCAGGCCTTAACGAGCGAACTGGGTCCAGCTGTACTGGTACAGCTGTTGAGAGCCTTCTATGAAAAAAAGTTCACTTCTGGCCCGAGTCCCCACCCCACGCCCAGCCCCTGAGTCTGTGCTTTTCCCGCTTCCCTCTCCACCCCCTGCAGTTGTTCCCAGGCACCGCGTGGCCTGTGACCTTTGCTAGGACTCACGTGGGGCGCTCTGCCTCGGCGGCTTCGAGGATGATTCCTAGGAACTTCCCAAAGACCAGAACTCTGCAGGCTCTGACACGCAAGGGGTGGCGGTGAGGAGAGGAAGAGGGGAGTTGGTTGTCTAAGCAGCCTTGAGCGGCGCAGGCCAAGCTCGCGCTGAGCGGGGTTCATCCCCCAGAAGCCCAGTCAGTGTCGATCTTCTGTCCATTCAACCCCTGTTGGCGTTGCCAGAGCCCAGAAGCCAGTTAGGCATCCTCTAAGGCTCTCGCCCTGACTCACTTCGCTGCGTGCGCTTCAACTCCCTTTTCTGAATGAGCAAGGGTTTCAAGTACAAATCCGCGCCTGCCACCTCGTTGTTTCTCCTGTTCGTACAATGCGCACGGGCGCTCAGCCACGAGGCGACCGAAGTAGTCCAGGCTGCGCCGCAGAGGGCTAAGCGCCTGGGACGCACGGGCGCACGAATCCTGCGCGCCTGCGGAACAAGCGCGTGCTGGACAGCACCCTCCCAAGGAGCGCACGGTTGCGCATCACAAGGCGCTCTGGGGCCCTGCTTCTTGTCTGGTGCCATCGCCCTGACGCTGGCTTTTAGAGTGGGGCTGAGAAGGTGGATGGGCGTTGGGTTTGTGGTTTTAAGTTTCTTGACATCTGTAGAACATGCTAGAGAAGACCGCAGCCCCTGAGGTGCCCCAATCACCCAAGAGTAGGCGCTTCTTTCCTGAAATGGATAAGGGTGCTTTGAAAACTGAGTGTTTGGAGGGCGAGCCCCATCAGATCTTTTTTCCATTCATTCCATCTTGTATCAGTCCCATGCTTAAGGTTCCAGTCACTGTTGTATTTCAATGCCTTCACGCGGAAGTGCAGCAACCTGAGGCTGTACCCACTTCCCAAAGTATCCCATTAAGTAAGCACGCTCCGACTGAAGGAAAGAACTAGTTGCCCTTTGGGGGTGTTTTTTCCAACCAGAAAGGGGCTTAGCCACGGAAATGGCCCTGTAGGAGAAAGATATATGTATCTGTTTCTTTTTTAAAGAAGATTTTATTTATTTATGAGAGAGAGAGATCATAAATAGGCAGAGAGGCAGGCAGAGAAAGAGAGGGAAGCAGGCTCCCCAGTGAGCAGAGAGCCGGATGTGGAAATTGATCCCAGGACCCTGAGAATATGACCTGAGCCAAAGGCAGGGGCTTAACCCTTTGAGCCAGCCAGGCACCCAGGTATCTGTTTCTTGTGCACTTTCAGGGATCTATCAAGGGTTTAGGGCAAATACAAAAGGAGGAAGGTGAGGGAAATTCCTGATAGTTTTACCAATGTGAAAATTCCATTTATTTGGCTAGTTCTGGTTTTTCTTTCATGTAATCAATTCAGAATTCTATAAAGGAAGAGAATGACATCAAGGAAAATCATTGGTCTAGAAGAAAAGAGCCGTAGGCGTTTAGGTATTATATATGTGGAGCCAGAAAGCTCTGGAGCATCAGGGAGACTCCAACTTAAGGCAACAGCATGGGTGAATATGGGCTTCATGTGCACTGGGAATGAGAGGCAGAGTAGTGTCTGGGCACATACCCCTAAGGCAGACCTTGTAGGTCTAGAGGCAATTCAGTGTGGACGGAGTTTAGTGAGAAACCAGGGTGGAATTGAGTTTCCAAGTACATTGCCTGATGTTTTATTATTTGTTCTGTCAGTTTTTTTCAGGAAGATCTTCATCTTACAACTGGTAGGGCTGGTGCTATCCTACAATTTCACTGACTGTGACTTTGAGAAGATTAGAAAGAAGTATCAGGAAGTCATTTATCAAGCTCTGGAGAAATATATGAATGGGGTAAGTGAAGAAACATTTTTAAAAAACAAATATATTTTCATCAAAAGAACAGGCATACCCATATACAAGCTATAATCTAATTTTTAAGGAAAGAAAAACAATTGGGAAAAATCATGGTCCAACATTTTGTCAAAAAAATTTATAAGTGATATTTAAATATATTGGCCTCTCAAACAACTACTAGAAATTGGCACACATTAAGTGTGCAGATACTGATAAGAAGCAGATATTGATAGATAACACATATCTATCAAGGTATCTATTCTCTGCCAAGGTCCTGCTCCACCAGCGCAGTAGAAAGACGGTAAGAAAGGGCTTGAGAGAGAAAGGAGAGTAAAAAAGAGCAATTCTTGTGAGCTAAGTCCTAACATCAGAGAATAGTCCTGGAAAAGGTGCAGTTCAGGTCTTTCTAGTGTGCTAGAAGCCTTAGAATGTCATTATGGGATAAGGTGCACTTCAGAGTTTTAATATATAGTAGTACTTTTTTTCTCGATTTTTCTAATTTCTGGCTAGAGCATGCATGTGTGAAATGTATGAATGACTACGAGGCAGATGAGGGCATTTGAAAGATGGTATTATTGTTCACTTGTGTTGTTCTATGTACAGGTGTGCCCAGTTTGGTTGTGGTGGGAGGGTGTCTCTTTAGGATCAGGATCCTTTGATATCCAGTTTTGAACACTAGCAGGCACTATCTGAACTCAAAAGTATTTCACTACCTTGTCAATGACGAGAACAATAACGAGGAAATTAGTGCCTAAGTGGTAACTGCTTTCAAAGCATCCTTAAAACCTGGGAGAAGGCGGTGGGAGCTGGGGGGAGGAGTGAGGGAGGGGCGGTGCTTATGATTTCTCCTGTGAAGTCTTTACCCTTCTTGCCATATATATTTTTCCTTTCTTCCAGACCAAAAGCACTGAATTCAACAATCCCGTCTACTGTGAAGACCCGGTGAGTGGGTAGTTAGTACTGCTAGCTTTCTCCAGAGAAACACCAGGCGTTCCTGGGAGGGGGTATTCTGCTGTGCGTAGAACCGCAGGAGGTGGCAGGGCTCCCAAGCGACGCAGACCACGTAGGGACGCCGGGCTGCCGGAAACCTCTGGGCGGGAGCCCAGCTTGGGATACTACTTCTGTCCCAATTTAGGGCAAGAAAGTCTCCCCCCGGAGCGAGAGGGATACTGGGAGAGTCCCCGCTAACCCCCCGCGCCCAGGGAGGAAAGGCAAATCGGGAACCCGGACCAGGCAACGACGTCAGAGGAGTCTCTCCCGGGGTGCAGTCTCGGCTCTGGGCGCCACCTCTTGGCTGTCGCTTTGGCCTGGAGACTGGGGCGGAGCGAGAACCCGCGCGCGTCCTTTCTCCTCCAACGCCGCCGCCACTCTCAAAATGCCCTCTTCCTCCTCCTTCGGTGGGTTCTTTCTCCCTCTCCTCAACCGAGACTTCCTCCCGCTCGAAGCGAGTTTGTTGTGGCTCCCTCTCCCAGTCCGGCACCTTCCCCGCTGAATCGTTCATTAATTTCTTACCGACTGTGTTTTTGTTTTTGTTGTTTGTTTGTTGTTGTTTGCTGGTTTTTGTTTGCTTTTCCTGGTGTTTTTCTCTTTTCTCGTAAACCTTGCCGCCCGTGAGCAGCCAGATTGCCTCACTAAAATCGAACGCATTACCTTCTATCCCACCCACGGCTGCACGTCTCTCGTCAAGGAAATCTTTGCAATAGGAACTAATGCTACGCTCACTCTCCAGTGCCCAGGCTATGCCGGAATGCGGGTAAGCCAGTATGTTGGACTCTCACTTTCTAAAGCCTTGGAATTAACTTTAGTTAAAGTGGAGAAGTCGTTATGATTTTTATTCAGGATCTATCTTTCCAAGAGCAAATGAGCCGGGCAAAACCATAGTTTTCAGCCCCCACGTTCACGCAGGGACCCAAATCCATCTACTTCTAAGGTTCTGATTGTTTTAGCAGAACTGTAGTTACAAACCTTAGGCAGTGTTTCAAAGTATGATCAGTGACTCTCTCCGTCCTGGCTGCCCGCAAGAGCATGGGAGGGTGATTTTCCAAAATGCTAATTCCCAAGGACCCAACCTAGACCTTCAGAATCACAATCTCGATGCATGGGCTCCTAATGAGATTCTTACCTTTCCAAACTTTGAGCAGCATTATTTGGGTTTATCACTTATTAATGTGTGCTTCTTTCTTACAATGTTAAATTATACATCAAATCTCTACCCACGTTTGCTTAATTGCTTGTATGCTGTCTCTTTACGTAATGGATTTTTGTATAAGCAGTTACATGCATTTGAATGGATGTGCAACTTTAAATAGAAACAGTAGTGCAGAGTTAGGAGCAGGAAATCTGGAAACAATCTTGCCTGACTTTGAATCCTAGCCCCAAAACATCTAACTTAACATAACTTCTAGGCTTTGTGTGAGTTTCATTGGCAAAATGATGGTCATATCAGCAAATCAGAGTGTTTATGAGAATTAAATGAGTCAATAGATGTTAAGGTACTTAGACTAATGCCTGGCACATGACAAGTCTTCAGTAAATATTTATTTCAGCAGGCAAGTAAAATAGAGCATTTATCTCCCTGATGACAAATTTAAAAAAGAGAAGAGAGACAAGTGCGGGTATGTGTGACTACTGCCTGCCTATCACCTGGTGACGTCTCACACTGTGTGGCCACCTTGTCACTATTTTAAGGGTTGACGATTAGCCCATATGGTCCATCCAGATTGGGCTTAAGTTAAACACTCAAGCCAGACAGCCATATGAAAGACCTGTTTAGCTCTATGCCTTCTATCAAAGAGACTGGCAAGTCTACAGATGGCCATGATGACATTCATCCATATGAAGAGCATAGAAGACAATCTAGATCAAGTTCCGGATAGCTTGTGAAAAAGGGATAGTCTGAGTAATTTATCTCAGCCCCCTCCCAAGCCCAAAGGGAAGAGCCTAAGGCTAATAATACTTATGATTCAACAGATTTTAGATTCTAAGAGTTTTGCTTAGTAACCTGATGAATTTGCTTGACCTGACTACTATGTGTCTAGAAGGCCCAAACCGTCACTACCCAAGAGTAATTCAGGTGAAGGAATACACGGGAAGATTATCACATTTTTTTTTAAGTTTAAACTCCTCTTTAGTCTGTGGCACATGGGTGGGAGGGACAGAAACGAGGAGCACTTTCAGTTCTAATAATAGATCTACTGGATTATATCCATAAAGAGGCATACACCATGTTCTTGAGGAACTTATGGCCTTGTCAGAGAGATCAAGAAACCATCAACTGAGTCATTTATTTAGTCATTCAATAAATATTCAGCATTTCCTACGTAAAAGACATTGTGCTCAGCACTACAGGGAATGCCCATGATGCCATAATAAAAATAGCATGTAAGTGAGAGCCAAGCTAAATGAAACACACTCTGAAGCACCAGAAGAGTTTCCAAAAGAAAAGTCTGAGCAATTAGCAGAGGCCTTGTAATGGAGGTGGTACTTGACCTTGTAGGGAAAGTAGGTGGGTGGAGAGATGGAAGAGCATTCCTCTGGAGAAAGCCCACAGGAGAAGCCAGTAAGCAGGTATTTTGGGAACACACTTGAGAGATGGATTTGCATAAAGAAAACCCTGCCATTAGACGTTTGTTAAAGATAGTGACAGTCCTGACGATTGATTCTCCTATTCCACAGATAAATAACACCCAGGCAAAGAAGAAAAGAAAGAAAAGAGAAGTCACAACAAATAAATGCCGGGAACAAGTTGCATACTTAATAGAACTGTGGCGTCGTTTCAGTCGCATTTCATAGAAACAAAATACACCTTCCTTAAGGGTGTATTTCATAGCAACAAAATAAATTATCTTTATTAGGTAGATGTAATGTTAACTCTAACTGTGACATTTAAAAGACCACCGATAGCTATTTTTTAATTATAGTAGAGTTTCTTAACTTATTTTTGTAAGCTTCTTATTGTTTGATGTGGGCTTATAAGGCAGGGGAAATACTATCCCTCAAATGAAGAGGGGTGTAGCAGCAATGCCTGAGCCACTGGCTGTGTAAGGAATTTTCAGTTGCACCTACATAAGCCTTACTTCAAGGGAAGAATCTAAACATGACGTAGAAGGGGAAAGGAAGGTTAAGGTAGGAGAAATTTGAACTCAACAGCATGAAAACATCTGTTTAAAAGGCAAGAGTTTCTTCTACATATACTGATACTTATGTTCTCATACCAAAAATATACAAAAGAAGAAAATAAAAGCAAAAGGGGATGCACAAAAAGTTGTACATCTAGTGAAGCAATTTGAAAGAATTTCCAAGCAGAATATTGTAGAAGTATTGTAAATCAAGTTTTAAAAGTTATCTGATAAGAGTTATATATATATATACATATATATGTGTATATATATATATATGCAAGTAGATTTTGAAGAAGTATCTGTGTTAAAGTTAAAATATATATATTTTAAAAGTTATGGAATATATTTTCAATTTATTTGTAAGCACTTTAAAAATGCATGTATTGCTTTGTAATTGACACTATATATTTCTTAATAAAACAATTCTTAAATTAGCTTCTTATGAATGGTCTTTTTGATGTAGTTAGTAAACAGTTTCCCACAAAAGTTTCTGAGGGGCATCACTTTTCTTCAGGTCTTTTTTTGAGGTCTAGCCTTAATTTTTATTTACTTTAATGACAAATGTTTTTGAAGTATAATTGACATATAACTTTATATTAGTTTCAGGGTACAACATAGTGATTCAGTATTTGTATATATTGTGAAGTGATTGTCATACCCAGTAAGCCTGGTTAGTATCTGTGATAAAACTAATTTTTTTGTGATGAAAACTTTTAATAACTACTTTTCTTCAGTTCATTATCTCACTTCATTCTTGAAGCCCACTGGCTACTACCCTCTTGCTTTGTGCCTTGGCCCTGCCTATGGAGAGAATATGTGGAAATAGGTGGCTTCAAGATGCATTCCAATTATCTTTTTCTTAAGTTGTGCCCCTAGTCCTCCCTTCCTCTGCTTAACTTCCCCTGCATCTGGAAGAGACAACAGAGTCTAAGGTAAACAGTGCCAAATCCACTCTCCTATTCTGGAATGCCTGCTGCCAGCTAGAGCAGCAGGTACCCTCTTGCTCACCTTCCAGTGGGAGGAGCCATCCTAGCCATAGAGCCAGGCCAAAATAGAGCAGATAGGAGTATGTCGTTTTTTCCTTGAATGGAAACTTTCCCCTGGCCACTGCTCTGAGGGCTGGTGCTCACAGAAGAAGAGAGGTTCAAGGTTCCTAAATCCATCTTACCTGCCAACAGGTAAGAGGAAGCTTACATTATGTATCCAAAAGCATTTATGGAGCAATAGTGTGTGCCATGCCTCCAGCCAAGTACCAGGGATACAAAGTAAATAAAACACAGCTTTTACCCAGTGAAGTTCACAGTGTTGCTGAATAGGCAGTTTTCTTTGCTCTAATGGAATTTTCTTTGCCCTCTTTCCAAAATAAAGTCCTCTAAAGAAAGACCCAGCCTGAAGCCCTAAATGTCATCATAAGAGAAACTCCTTTGGATCTGGTACAAGCTAGTAGTCATTAATTTCCTCTGCAAAAGGTGGGGAAAGAGATGACAGTTTAAGCCTATTAACTGCATTTTACTAGGGGTTAACTAATGAGATTACACTCAACTGTGAAAAGAAATATTTTCACAATTTTTCTCAAGGTGTTTGCCAATTTCCCCATAAGCAAACAGGAATGAAGAACTGAATATAGAAGAGGCAGCTCAAAGTCATCTGACGGAATGCAGTTTCTTTGAGTTTTCTTCTTTATCTTTAAAATTTTGTGTAATTTATATATTTTATTTTTCTATGTATCCCATAGGTGTTTTAATATAAAAGTAATCATTTTAATTACTTACTATCAATAAATGTAATGTACAAGAAGATGCACCATATTAATCTAGTAAGAACTTTTCCAAATGTAGGGGCGCCTGGGTGGCTCAGTTGGTTAAGCAACTGCCTTCGGCTCAGGTCATGATCACGGAGACCTGGGATTGAGCCCCGCATCGGGCTCCCTGCTCTGCAGGAAGCCTGCTTCTCCCTCTCTCACTCCCTCTGTTTGTGTTTCCTCTCTTACTGTGCTTCTCGCTGTCAAATAAATAATTTTTTTTTAAAAAAAGAACTTTTCCAAATGTAAAGAAAATGTGGATTATATATGTCTACTTTTTGAAATGAACTGAGGTTTTCAGGTAGACTTATATGTCGTCCGTTTTATAAATGTCCCATGGTCAATAGAAAGAAAGTTGCAAATTCTAGTTTAAGCGTATATACCTACAGGGGCTCTTTTGTGAATTAGGCTATTTGCATCATCTATACTCTCAACTCATGAGATGGAAACAAAGAAGCGTGCAGAAGCAACTGCAGTTTGCAGTTATCATATGATCCTCTTTCAGATGAAGCTGTGACTGGCAGAGAAATAAGATAGAAAGGATCTGAAATTTTAAGTACACAAATGAATGGGTGGACTGACCAAAACTTAGAGTCCATCCAAATTTCCCATTGTGTGAGTGAGATGAATAAAGGTTTGGTTTTGAGTCTGTGTGGTTATTGTTGCTTATTGCTGAAGATGCAATTTATCTGAATGCCAACAAGAGATACGTTAGGCTCTGATTTAAGGAATAATTTGAAGTGGGGTTGGGTGTGGGGGGTGGTGAGCAAGATGAAGCCAGGCCTTAATATCATGGGAACATGATATTAGATATAAGATATAAGATATAGATATGAGATATAAGAACAAAGCCCAAGTTGTGGCCTGGGATGGAATGGGCAGTACTGGCATACAAAAAGAATACCACTCTTTAGCATATTTCATATTGCTTCCTCTAAACAAGTCTCTTCTTGTGTTAGAGATTACAGCTAAACTGCTACTTTTCTAGAATGTCCTCACGGCTGCCCTGCTTTTATGACCCTGTTCCCTCCGCTTCTACTCTTCCATCCACTATTTATGCTTCTTATGGGGAAAGAGATGGTAAGGGATTTCATATTGTGTTGAGTATGAATTTAGACTTTGTTTGGAGCAATAAGTTTTTATAGCAAAAATTTGTGGAATAATTTGGGGTAAAAAAATCACATGGATGTGGAATTTGAGGAAGTGAAATCTTATGAGTATGGCTCATACTTTATCCTGGTACAATGTCTAACACACAGTAGATTCTCAGTAAATACGCTGAGGAAATGAACAAATGAATTAACCTGAAATTAAAAGTTAAATACCTGTTCTCCAAGAAGAAACTTCCTTAAATGCTACCATGAGTCAGAAATGGAAATGACAGCAGCAGCTATCAGATAAACTATTTGGGGTCTGGCACCTGCTTTCTCCTCAACATTACTTCTATAGGTATCTAAAAGGCAAAATATCATCATATTCTGAAACAAATCAATGTTGTTACAGTCTGCCACTCTTCTCTACAGGTTTCTTTCTTAACAACCCTCTTCTACCTATGCCCCTACCCCACCAATGCGAAATAAAGCATTCAAGCATTAAATATTCACTAAACCTGTATTTTGTGTCATCCCTGGGCACATAGCTGAGAACATGGATAACTTGAAAAATCTTAAAAATTCTACCAAAGGATATTTATCATTTACGAACCTTGTGTTGCTTACCTCCTGTAACACAGCCTTAACACTTCTATAAAGACAAACATACTATACTTTAAAAAAATCATTTTTATATGCTAACTTTTACACATTTCTCCAGAATTCATGTAGGTTCTCTCCAGGTTATGGTGAGACAATAACCATTAATTACCATTGGCTTGTGACAACAACAGTTAATTGTCACACATGTTACAACTAGTAACTGCAAATCAGCTCCAGGTTTTGTCCACATAACTTCTCATTCCAGGATCTAGGCTAAAAAAGCAGCCCTAGCTGGGTATGTCTTCTTCTTGTGGCAGAAGAAAAGAGCAAGTGACTTGGCAGAAACATGCAATAACTTTTCAAGCTTCTGCTGGGATGTGGTGTACATCATACGTGGTCATGTGCGATGACCAAAGGAAGTCAAATGTTCACTACCCTGTCTATAAAGGATTTGTTATAAGGCCGGGCAACAGGCAGGGATATATATACTCCTTCCCTTGCTATAGGGAGAGAGTGTAAACATTAGGAATCCTATACTAACATGCACAGCCCATTACTCTGGGAGGGAATATGACTGATATAGAAAAGAAGAAACATTTCACATTTTTAGCAGTGCATATACAGGGTTTGTTGTTTTTTTGTTTTTTGTTTTTTTGTTTTGTGGTAGGCAAATGTTTATTCCAGGCACTGTTCTGGGTGCTTGTTATGTATCAGTGAATAAAACAAATGTTTATTCCAGGCACTGTTCTGGGTGCTTGTTATGTATCAGTGAATAAAACAAAGAAAAAAATCTCTATTTTCATCAACTTATCACTAAAATATTAAAATAAAATAAACCTATTAGATAAGCTAATAGTGTAGTAAGCAGCTCTCTCTTTTTTTGAATTTGAATAAATACTTGCACATAATTAGCATCTTGATCATTTCAAGGCACAACCCAAACATGGCCAAAAATGTGCACTGCTATTGAGAAATCCAGGGTAAAAATGAAAGTTCAAGTAAGTACAACATGTCAAGAACCAGATAACAAGCTATCATTCTGTAAGCATCTGCTCTTTAATTACCAAAACAACCCAGTGTTCAAGCCTTTTTTGTGCCAAATACTATAAATCAAGATTTTCTTATTCAAGAATGTACTAGTCAGATGTTTAAGTTAACTGACATGTTATTCTCATCTAAAAATAAAATGTAACATTTTACAACTGGAAGAAACTTCAGAGATTATCTATTTAGGTCACTGTTCATTAGATACAAGTGGTTAAGACCTCATCATCTTTGTCAGCTACAAATATGGTCACGTGCATTTTTACTTTTTATATGTCACTTGAGCCAAATCTTATTAGGATGCCAAGATTTTCTTTTACAAATGAAAACTATATAGAAATAAAGCAAAAAGGATATGAGTATATTTTGTATGTTGAACTTTGGTCCTTGATACTTAGGTCACTACTATTTTAGTTCATTTTTACATGCTCAGAGTTTATTCCCCAAACCTACATCTTGGGAAGGTAACAGACTTCAGAGACATGAAGCTACACTATCAGCCATCTCCAGCATTCCAAGATACTTCTAAGTTCTAATCATCTGCCCAGATTCCCCTTCCCATTATGATTAGTTCCTCGTTGGAGCCCTCACTCTCTGTTTTTGACAGTAGACGTCAGAGAGTACTATTTCAATCCAGGTCTTCTGATAACATTTAAATTTTATCTTTTTTAACCCAGGGGACATCTGTACCCATCCAAGTTATTCAAGTCATAGTTGTACCCACTAGAGTCTATAAGGGCTCCTCTTTGTTGAGTTTGAAATGTCCCTTTGCAGCTTTTACCCAGGGCAATCAAACCTACTGACCTCCTTGCTCTAGGCCTGATCAAGTCCATTCAGGTTATTTCTTATCACAATGATGAAAAACTGCTCCAAGGATACTCACTGCTGTAGGAATCCAAACTATGAGCACCCGTTAAAGAGGAAACTGAGGCCTAGAAAAGTTAAGTGATGTGGGTCAATGTTAGAAAAGGACAACACCTAGTTCGGCATTCTATTTCATTACACTGCCTTTCCCCTTTAATTCAGATGTCCATCTTCTTATAGCTACATCTGTGTTTCTAAAGATCTCCTCTATAACTTGGAATAAGGCAAAGTCAGTCCACAGAGTTCTCCCTGGCTTCCCTTATGAAGAATCATTACCGTATCAACACCATTAGCACACACTTGGGCCACATTGCTATGCTGGTGAACACATATCTGTATTAAGTACTCCTACATTTAATTGATTATTAATGCCAGGGAATGAAAACCATCATTGCAAGTGAAATTTGGAGTTATGAATAATTTTGGTTGAGTAGGAAATGAGGCTTGCTGGTACTATGAGTCAGAACTCAACACCACATTGGCAAAGTAAAGGAGCGTACTGTTCTGAACTGGTTGGTATGAAAAAGAATGCCTACTGCAAAACCAGTTTTCAGTTTTCCGTAAGTAATACTAATGTTAACATTCTTTTAGGGACGCCTGGGTGGCTCAGCCAGTTAGCTATCCAACTTTCGATTTTCATGATCTCAGGATTGGGAGATCAAACCCTACATCTGGCTCTAGGGCAGAGTCTGCTTAAAATTTTCTCTGTCCCTCCCCCCACTTATCTCTCTCTCTCTCTCTCTCTCTCTCTCTCTCTCTCTCTCGTAAATAAATAAATAAATACTTAAAAGCTTTAAAAAATATGTAATTTTTTTACTAGAAAGAGAAAAGAGAAATCATATTCAACTTTCACTTTGTTTCTGCAAGTTAAATTGTTTTCTATAGATCATCTCTGTTGCTAATGCTAACTAATGAAACCTCAGAATCTATCCTTAAAATAAAATAATACAGAATGTTTTTTATATTATCAAAAGAAAGCTTAGACAAAGATGAAGGAGCCCTCTCACCCCTGCACCCACAGAGGAGGAGAGATCATTCTTTGTCATTAAGAATCTGATTTGATAAAATATATTATAAATTTTTATAAGAATAATCTGCTTTTCCTATGAAATATTTGAATTTAGGTAAGTAATCACAAATTTTGTAAGTTACTTTTTTCCTTTATTACTATAAATCTGGCTTTGGAAGTAGTTTTTGGTTGGAAAGCTCTTGTAAGACTGAAAATTTTGGAAATTGTCAATTCTATAACCTATAATTCCAATTGCTGCCATTTTCAAAAAACAGTGAGGGTGGAAGGTAGGAATGGGACTGGGGAGGGGTAAGAGGGGAGATACCAGGAAGGAACAACCTCCCTCTAGAGATGTTGAAAAATGCAGAAAAGTTGTTATCCCATTTTCTTTTGTGACTAAAACATGACCTTACAGTGTAGCCTTGGTAATAGGACTTGAAGTAAATCTGCTCAGGAATTCTGGAAAAAGCTTTCTTTTCTCTTTCTTAACTTTATATTTTGTTTATCTGTATTATGTTTGGAATAGCTTCAGTCAGCTGTTAAAACAAAACAAAACAAAAAGCCTAGACAGACCTTTCCCAGAAGCCTCTCAAAAGACAGTCTTTAAAATTTCATTAGCCAGAATTAGGTCTTTAGCGTTTGCCTAAACCAGTCACTGGCAAGAAAAATGTTAATTACCACAATTAGCGTAGACTAATTAACGTTCACTCACTGGAACTGGGGAGGGGGTTAGCCTCGACTGAACTACAACACCATCTGTTATGTGAACATAACTGAGAATCTGTCAGTTAAGAATGAAAGCAGAGTATATATCTGTCACAGAAACAAGCAGTAAGCGAAGTGATACTCAGATGTTCAGAGAAAGGAGAGCTCCTTGTAGGCTGAAAAAGTCAGAGAAGACTTTGTAGAGGAGGTAGAATTTGAATTGGGCTTGGAATAAAAGGGAAAATATTATCCAGATGGGAGGTATGAGGACATTGTGCAGAGAAAAGAGCTTAAGCAATGACATAAATATTGTAACAAGATATTTAATGTGTTCAAGTTACTATTGCTGCATAATAAGCCACTCCGAAACAGACACTTTATTGTGTTATGGATTCTATGGTTCAGAAATTTAGAAAGAGCACAGCAGAGATGGTGTGTCAACTGAGAGAACTTAAATTTGGGAGTGACTCAATAACTATGGGCAGAAATATTCTAGAGGCCTCTGTATATTGTCATGCCTAGTGGTTAATGCTAGTTGTGAGCTGAGACCACACCTGGATGACAGACTGCAATACCTATACATGGCCTCTCCACATGGTTTCTCCACATGAGCTAGTTTGGGCTTTCTCTCTGCATGGAGGCTGACTCCAAAAGTGGGCATTGCAAAAGATCAAGGTGGGAATGCTAGGGATTTTTATGATCTAGTCTTAAAAGCCAACATGCTCATCATATTTTCTTATTTGAAGCATTCAAAAAGATTCACCCAGGTTCAAAGAGGAGGAGATAAAGATCCCAAGACTAGATGGTAGTAGTGTCAAGATCACATTTTATCAAGAGTATGAGGTTGGGTGATATTGTTGCAATCATTTCTGGAAACTCCATCAGCTACAGAATGAAACTTCTAAAGTCTCAAAACTGAGAACAAGTAACCATTCTTTCCCCCTGTCTAAAGAAACCTTGCAAGTCATTCGTTTAGGAATTGCTTAAGAGATGCTGATCCAGTGATTGTAACTGGATCACAACTGGAGAAAGACAGTGGTAATTAGAATATTCTTTAAAGAGAATTTGTAGATGTAGAAAGAGCTAGTTTCCCCACCAATCCTTACCAAGAAGGGGGGACCTGAGTTGTCCATCATCTGCAATTCTTAAGCTAAATGATGATGCTTTCCCCTGCAAAAATTTATAGAGATTAGAGATATGTAAAAGCAGTGAGTCTATTGAGTTACAGAATTTTGTAGGCTCACCCCAAGCCCATGTAAATAAAATGCAAGGTAGTACTTGGAAGACCCTTCTATGTGTCTTTGAAGATGAGTCAGAGTGCATAAAAAAATAACAAGTTCTCATTGGGAGAGCTCTAAGGAAGGAAACTGGTCATAATAGACTGCAATGATTAGGATCTTGAGAGGGATCAAGCATTGATCAAGTTGGGGCACCTGAGTGGCTTAGTCATTAAGTGTCTGCCTTCCGCTCAGGTCATGATCCCAGAGTCCCCGCATCATGCTCCCTGCTCTGTGGGGAGCTTGCTTCTCCCTCTCTCACTTCCCCTGCTTGTGTTCCCTCTCTAGCTGTGTTTCTCTCTGTCAAATAAATAAATAAAATCTTTAAATAAAAAAGAAAGAGTTGGTCAAGATGCATGAGACAGGGGACATTTGATACTCAGGAGAGTACTACCAAGAGTATCTTCTAAATATAATGTTTACTTTTTATTTTCCTTTCCTTGATCCAAAAGTGGATCAGATTCAAAGTGGCAAGGGCAAGGAGAGTAAAAGAGGTTAGTAGGAGTGGGTCAAGTTCCTGTCCTTTCTGAAGCATGGTTCTCTAATTTTCCTTTAGTCCTTTTTTTTAATGTTCAGTTAGCCAATGTATAGTACATTAGTTTTTGATGTAGTGTTCAATGATTCATTAGTTGCATGTGATTCCTTTGGTTTTATGAACATTCTAAGCCGCTCCCCCACTGCCTTGATTAGGCAGAATCGTTTTGTTTTAAAGTTTGCTTGTTTCTCTGTGTTTATGACCCAAACATTTCTAACCAATATAGATGTAAAGGATATTAGGAGAATGAGGAGGATATATGTAGGGGTAAAACAGAGTTATCTTAGGAAAATCAGTTTCTTATTTGCAAAATACTTGGATATACCTCTTCTGTATCATGAGGTTGCAATCAAGATGTTAGCAAGGCTGCTGTCATCTGAAGGCTTCAGGCTTGACTGGGGCTCAAGAATCTAGATTCAAGAGGCTTTTACTCACATACCTAGCCATGTAGTCCTGGTGGGTGGCATGAGGCTCTCAATTCTTTGCCATGTGAAACGTTATGTAGGACTCCTTGAGTATCCTCCCAACATGGCTGTTGACTTCCTGCAGAGCAAATAATCCAAAAGGGAACAAGTCAAAATCTTCAAAGTTTTTTATGACCTAACCTGGTTACATAAATCAATCCTATTTAGTGTGGGAGGAAACTACACAAGGGCATTGGATATAGGAGGTAAGAAGCACTGGGCCATCTTGGAGGCTGGCAATCACAAATCATGAATCCCAACAAAAAAGGAATTGTCTTTATCATACAAACTACTCAGAACATCATATTTAACCCTTTTTAAAATGTTAGAAATCGGGGCACCTGGGTGGCTCAGTTGGTTGGGCCACTGCTTTCAGCTCAGGTCATGATCCTGGAGATCCAGGATGGAGCCCCACATCGGGCTTCCTGCTCGGCGGGAAGCCTGCTTCTCCCTCTCTCAGTCCCTCTGCTTGTGTTCCCTCTCTCACTGTGTTTCTCTCTGTCAAATAAATAAGTAAAATCTTTAAAAAATAAAATAAAATAAAATAAAATGTTAGAAATGACAACATGGCAGAGCTGCATATTTAATTTGCCTGACTATTATGAGCCCTAGTGTGCTGAATTAAACTGAAAATGATCATTTGTCAGTTATCTACTATACCCACATTTTCTTTTATTCTAATTTGTGATGCGTATTCTTTTTTTTTTTTTAAGATTTTATTTATTTACTTGTCAGAGAGAGAGAGATCACAGGCAGGCAGAGAGAGAGGCGGAAGCAGGCTCCCTGTTGAGCAGAGAGCCCAATGGGGGCCTCTTTCCCAGGACCCTGAGATCATGATCTCAGCTGAAGGCAGAGGCTTTAACCCACTGAGCCACCCAGGCGCCCTGTGACAAGTATTCTTGGGGGCAAAAAGACGAAGAGCTAGTTCTTTTTCTCCCATCACACATTCACACACTTTTCTGGCGGTTGAACAGCAAGCAACTCAGGGAGGCAACTGGTGGAAAGAATAGAACTTTGGCCAACTGTTAAACTGGAAAATTGACAATCAGTCCATAACATCTTCCCTTTAAAAGATCACAATACAATAGTTAGCATGCACATCTACTGTTACTATACTACTGGATTTTCCATGATGGTCTAATTTTTAAAACTTTTGCCTCATTGTCCAGATGTAGGTTAAAGAACATAAATCTGATTGCCAAACAGGCCTAAATTCAAATCGCTACACTACCATTAATTAAGTGACCCTCCTACTGGCTATTTACCCTAAAGATACAAATGTAGTGACCTGAAGGGGCATGTGCACCCCAATGTTTATAGAAGCAATACCCACAATAGCCAAGCTATAGAAAGAGCCTAGATGTCCATCAGCAGGTGAATGGATAAAGATGTGGTATCTATATACACAATGGAATACTATGCAGCCAACAAAACCCCCTAATCTTGCCATTTGCAAAGATGTGGATGGAATCAGAGGATATTATAATGAGGGAAATAAGGCAATCAGAGAAAGACAATTATATGAGCTTATTGATATGAGGAATTTGAGAAACAAGACAGAGGATCATAGGGGGAAGGAGGGAAAATGAAACAAAATGAAACCAGAGGGAAGACAAATCGTAAGAGAATCTTAATCTCAGGGAACAAACTGAGGGTTGCTGGAGTGGAGGGGGGTGAGAAGGATGGAATGGCTGGGTGATGGATATTGGGGAGAGTATGTGCTATGGTGAGTGCTGTGAATTGTGTTAACAGTGATGAATCATGGGGCACCTGGGTGGCTCAGTTGGTAAAGCAATTGCCTTGGCTCAGGTCCGGATAGAGCCGGCATCGGGCTCCCTGCTGGGCAGGAAGCCTGCTTCTCCCCTCACTCCCGCTACTTGTGTTCCCTCTCTGGCTGTGTTTCTCTTGTCAAATAAATAAAATCTTAAAAAAAAAAAAAAGACTGATGAATCACAGACCTGTACCCCTGAAACAAATAATACATTATATGTTAATAAAAAAAATTCAGTGACCCTCAACCAGTTAGGGGACCTCTGGAAATTTCAGGTTCCATATCTACTGTGAATCCATACCCATCCTGTGGCCCAAGGTTTGGTCTTCAAAGTATGATTGCTGGATGCATATTTCTCCTGTCCTCCAGCTGCCCTTCAGGGAATTCCCCTTTGCATCCTTTTCTAACTCTTATGTTAGTCTGGATTTGGGCACTAAATAATCTCAGAACTTTGTACAAACCACTTTATCCCCAATAAACGAGTTTCCTCATTTGTAAAACAGTAATAATAATTTTTGCCTTAAACACCTCATAGCCTTGATTTAAGGATTAAATTATAATTTCTTAAATTATATTTAATTTGTCTTAAATTAAACTTTAGTATGTTATTAAAATATTAAAATCGTGGTGTCAAAGGCTTTGTGAACTCTAAAGTCCTGGTTGAAGAAACTTCAATTTTCCTACCAAACTGTCAACAGACGCAGAACTCTTGGTTTCTGATTGCAAAAGCAATATCTGCATTACACACAACTTAAAAAAACTCTTAAAAATGTCTATCCAGTAATTAAAATCACTTGTACACACTTGCATCACTCAGAAGTAAATAAAAAACCTATTAATATTATAATTTTTTGCTATAAACAAAAATTAAACGCAAACAAAAATACTTTTATTATGGAAAATTTCAATTTTATACAGAAGCATAAAGATAATACTAACTTTCAAATACGCATTCCCCAGATTAAACAATTACCAATCCTGTTTCATCTAAATGCTGCACCTCATCCCCCAATTATTTGTTGATTGATTTTTAAAAAGACTTTGTTTATTTGAGAGAGAGACAGAGAGAGCACGAGTACGGGGAGGGGCAGAGGGAGAGGATTAAGCAGACCCCCGCTAAACGCAGCCTAAGGCAGCAGTTGTCTCCCAGTACCCTGAGCTCTTGACCTGAGCCAAAACCAAGAGACTGGGGCTTAAGCGACTGAGCCACCCAGGAGCCCCCATGCCCATTTTTTTTTTTGAATTAACATATAATGTATTATTTGCTTCAAGGGTACAGCATCCCCAATTATCTTAAAAGCAACTCCCCAGATATATCGCTACACTTCACTTTTATACACAAAAGACTAAATCTTTAAAAGCGTAATCACAATACTACTATCACCTATAAAATTGACAATACTTTCTTAATATCGAATATCCAGGGTTCAAATTTTCTCCATAGTCTCATGGTTTTATATATTTTTATAATTACCCGTTTAACTTGACTGCATCTGTGTTAAGACTACATCTAGTCTCCCTTCACCTTTCTGAGTATAGGGCTTCCCCTGTCGCTCCCCTCCCCCAAGGTCCCTCCGAAAAGTGGTTCCAGTTTCTTCCAGCCGCACCACAGCTGGGGAGCGTCGCAAGAGCCCTTGGAGACTCTGGCCCGCGGAACCGAAATCGCGCCTTCCCTGAGAGCTCCGGAGGGAGTTCTTTTTCAATTGCACTAGAGCAGTCTCCGCTAACGCCTTTGGCCGCAGGCACCGGAAGCGCTTCTAAGTACGTAGTGCCGGTGGGGTACTGTGCCACGAGAAGTCCCGAAGGTCTTGCTCCCCGGTTTCCATTAGGACTGGAGTGCAGAGAAACCCGGACCGCAGTAGCGATGGAGCGGGGCGCTGGAGGTCGCACCAGCAGTGCGCTGTTCGCGGGCTTCCGGGCTTTGGGGCTTTTTAGCACTGACATTCCACACGTGGTGCGGTTCAGTGCGCTGAAGCGCCGATTCTATGTGACGACCTGCGTGGGCAAGAGCTTCCACACCTATGACGTGAGTGATATCTTCCTTCGCCTGCTTCTGCGGAATCACCATTCCGGAGCCCCGGCACTTTCCTGGGGCAATCCCGCTCTCCTCCCACGCCCATTCAGGGCTTCCCTAGTTGCCGATCTCTTCCTTAACCCCTACCTGTCCTATTTCACCGCCGCTTCCCATCCACGTGCTGCTTAATTTAGCCTTTGAAGTACGCTTAGGGCGACTTTCGGAGGCACTCTCGCCAAGGGAAAGGACTAGAAAACATTTTAGTTCTGTGGCAGCATATTTACTGAATATCTATTGAGTTCCTTTGAAGATGTAAATGTGTCCTAGCCCCCTGAATTCTTAACGGTAAAGGTCGTAAAATAGTTTGTTGTGCAATTCCTGACCCACGCTAGGTTAGAAAATTAGACTAAAATACATTGGCAGAACTGGAGGGGGTGAGATTAATTATGATTTGGGGAACTGCCCCCACATTTGTAGCAACCTGATTTCCTTAAAACTTCACCTGAGCATCTGTTTGTACCGACATTGAGGATTTGGCACCATGTATCTTACTCTAAACCTTGCAGCAATTCGTTTCTCTATGAGATATGCATGTTTTTTTTCCGGAGCACCCTTAGGTAAACTAGAAAACAATATTTGAAGTTAAATTGTTTGCCTAGGTCTTCCTGCCTGTTAGTTGAAGGTTTTTCTCCTTTAATTTCTCACCAGTCATTGTAATAGTCTTTAGTTGCTGTTTACTTTTTTCCTTTATCTCCAAATGAATGTATGTTCTGTGAAAGCAGGGACCTTTTCTTGATGGTGAGAATGATAATAGCCAGAATTAATTACTTTTTCAGGAAACCAAACTGGAAAGTAGTAGTCTTTTTTTTGTTTTGTTTTGTTTTTTTTAGATTTTATTTATTTATTTGAGAGAGATAGATCACTGGTAGGCAGAGAGAGGAGGAAGCAGGCTCCCTGCTGAGCAGAGAGCCAGAGGTGGGCCTCATCCCAGGACCCTGAGATCATGACCTGAGCCAAAGGTAGAGGCTTAATCCACTGAGCCACCCAGGTGCCCAAAGTAGTATTCTTTGTAGGACTGTGGAAAGCAAAGGGGTTATTAGCAAGAAGTGATAGTTGTTGTAGCTGGTTGAGTTAGTGGAAGAGGAAAGTCAGGATCATGCCTGAGGTGGAGATGGTGGTGGTGATGTGAGCTAACATTTATTGAGCATTAATTATGGCTCTATTCTAACTGTTTTACACAAATTTTACACATTGAATACTCATAATAATCCCATAAAGTAGGTACGTATTTTAATTCTTATTTTATAAATGAGGAATTTGAGGCAGTGGGGAGGTGGGATAACTTTGTCAAGGTCATACTGCCAGATCAATAACCATAGACTGGGGTCAGCTAACCACAGCCTGCAAGCCAATCCTGCCCACCATTTGTTTTTGTATACTCATACCATTTTTATTTGTTTATTTTGCAGGTATGTTTGTGTTTATTCTAACATAACAACCTCCAAGGAAATTTTGCACAGTAGTAGAATGCAGTATAATTAAATTTTGGCATGGGATGGAAACCTGCATCTACTTCAGTTTAAGAAATAAGATATTTAAATTGATCTCCAAGGGCCTTTTCAGTTTTAGGATTCTCGCATCTCTGGGATTTGAATTTCCACTTATACCCCTCCCAGCTTTGGGCTTCAGGGATGGGTGGTTTTGACATGGAGTAGGGGGAGAAGTCCAAAGGATGATAACATATCATGGCATATGAAAATTACATGAAAATCAAATTTGTGTATCCATAAATCAAATTTATTGGAATAGAGTCATACATATTTGTTTATTATATGTTTCCACGTTTTATTAGCAGTTCAGCAAAGACCATATAACCTACAAAGCCCTAAAACATTTACTGTATGACTCATTATAGAAAACACTTGTCTACCCCTTCCATCACCACTCCTGATGAAATAGTGAAAATATAAGCTTTCCTAATAATGAAAAATTAGGATCAGTAACTGTCTTTTTTTTTTTTTTTTTAAGATTTTATTTATTTGACAGAGAGAAACACAGCCAGAGGGGGAACACAAGCAGGGGGAGTGAGAAGGGGAGAAGCAGTCTTCCCGCCGATCAGAGAGCCCAATGTGGGACTCGATCCCGGGTCTCTGGGATCATGACCTGAGCTGAAGGCAGTTGCTTAACCAACTGAGCCACTCAGGTGCCCCAGTAACTGTCTTTTTAAGGAAAGATAGCATGGCAAACTTAAGTATGAGATTGTATTTTTTTAGGTGTTAAATTTTCATTAACAAAGCAGTTACAATCTAATCACTTTTTTTTTTTTTTAAACAGGTTCAGAAACTTAGTCTGGTTGCAGTAAGTAAGTGTAAACCTTATGATAAATTTATGCATGTTTAGTGTCTTTTAAAAATCCTAAAAATTTTAACGTTAAGACTTAATAGAGTGTATAAGAAATCCAGTGTGTAGTTCTGATAAACTTAAATAATAAACAAAAATCCTATCCAGGATAGGATCATATGTTGCATTTAGTTGTTGTGTCTTGAGTCTTTTTAAATTTGTGTTTCACAGCATTGACACTTTTGAAGAGTATAGGCTAGTTCTTTTTTAGAGTGTCCTTCAGTTGGACTTTTTCTGATATTTCCTCATGATTAGATTCAGGTTATGCCATATGGCAAGAAAAACAAAGAAATAATGCAGAATTCTCAGTGATTCATATTAGCAGGCACATGCCTATTTCTGGCAGTGAACTTTAATCATTTTGTTAAGGTGCCATTTGTCAGGAGGCTCCATTTTAAAGTTTTACCTGTTGTAATTAATAAGTATCTTATGGTAAGATCCACTGAGTCTAATGTTGATATATTATTCTTCAAAGTTTTACCCACTGTTTTTATCAGTTAGTGATGATAGGAAGAGTTTTCCCTTTTCCTCCGTGTTGATATTTTTTTCTAATGGAAGGAATATTTATTTTTTCGGAAACTGTTTAACAGAATAAAGGACTTGCCAGGGTTGAGAGAGTCTAGTTTTACCATCAAATATCATTGTAACAGAAACAGAGGACTTTAAGTTAGTCTCATAAAAAAAAATTTAGAAGATTAATAGAAAGCAAAGGAAGGGCACTAAAATATAAGTGGAATACAAAGCGAATTATAAACCTATAAAAATAGTATTTGGGAAGTGAAATCTTAAAGTGGAATATGTAGCATGAAAAATACTTAGAATAGTCCTCTGTCTTCTAACTTTCCTGCTCCCAAAACAGGAACTAAAAAGAAAATGCCAGTGTGACCATGAAAGAGAAGATGAAGGAATCATATCATAAGAGAAATGGCTAGAGATGATAGGCATATTTACCTTGGAGACTAACAGATACCATATTGTTCATTTTAAGGGTCAGAATATAGAGTATCAGATGGATTTTTTTTTCTGGGGTTTTTCCAAAGGATAGAGTTAAATAGGGTTCTAGGTTTTAACTTTAAAAATTTTACTAGTTATTAGTGAACTTGATATTCCTAAAAGCATTTACATGAGGGGTAGATGACTATCTGCTAGTTTTTTATATTAAGTGAGGATTTTTGTTCAGATAACTTCAAAAAGCTTTTCATTTCTTCAGGATTATATTTTTATGTTTGTAAATACCAGATATTAGTTCTCTTAGGGAAGGTCAACATCATTTCGTAGTTTCAATCTGATAGTATTAGATGTATAAAATAATATTGATGTCAAATTTATATTGATTCTGTTTTTATTTATATATATATATATACATACATACACACATATATCTACACATTTTAAAATTATAGCCATGAAAAACGTATATTGAGGTTTCTATCTGTGCCAAGATCTTAAAATTTCATACTTATATTTTTTATTTTTTTTTACCTAGGTAACTCTCTTCCACAGGATATCTGCTGTATGGCAGCTGATGGGAGGCTAGTCTTTGCTGCTTATGGGAATGTTTTCTCTGCATTTGCCCGTAATAAAGAGGTTTGTATCGCTGAACTATTTTAATTTGTCTTTTGCAGTTAATAGTTGATTGTCATGAAAGTGGAGAGAACTTTATTGTTGCCATTCTTCATTTGGGAGGCTCTGACGTGTACTTTTTTTGGTAAACCTTTATGTAGTTTTCTGGAAGAGGAGAAATTGATTTCATCAAATTCTCAAAATTAGTTAAAACTGGTACTTTAAAAAGAAACTGATACTTCATTTCAGTTTTCTTTGTCATGGGTGAACATCAGAAATATTTGGGCAACTTCTTCAAAATTTCCGTGCTCATTTGGTTGCCATCTCCTGAGCTCTCTCTACTTTGTATGTTGGGTTGGGGTAGGATTTAAAAAATGCCTTTGAAAATGCTTTCCTGGGAGATTCATATTTATACTACTTGTTTATGTGAGTTGACTTTTTCACTGTGAACAACCCAGCCCATGACTCCTTTTCTTAAGAACCAAGTGCTTGTTTTCTATATCCTGAATCCAGAAAACTAGATTCTCTCTTCTACAGTGCTAAGGAAGGGTATTTATTTTTTGGTCTTAATCTATCAGTTGGCTTCTAACTTTGTCATGGAACAGCGGATTTGGGAGATGACCTGGCTCTTGTGGTCCAGGATGAAAGGGAAAGCAGCAGTGGAGCTGCCTAGATAGCCAGGTAATTGAATCACTGTACTTGTAAAGGCCTGACTTGGACTGACATTTGTTCCCAGAGTCCTGCATCATCACTCTCTATGGCAGAGGAAGACAGTTTACCTGTGAAGTTCTTTAATGGGACTTGTTTGGATTTTGAGAGTCAGGAAAAATGTCCTTTTTTTTTTTTTTCAAAATATTTTAGTTTGTAGTTTTCTCTGGAGGATATATATATATATATATAGAGAGAGAGAGAGAGAGAGAGAAAGGGTGGCAAGGCATCAGAAACTTAACTATAGGAATCTAGACTCAAAAGGACAAGGAGAAGAAGAAATAGTGTTTCTGGAGCCTGATGAGAACTGAAACCATGGGGAAGAGGCTATAGTTCTTGAGGGATGTAGCTACTCTGAGGATAATGGTCTGTGTCAAAACTGAAAGCTGTGAGGAGGAAGTGCTCTATCTACCCCGTCTCATCTGGAAGCCGGCTGGTGATGGAGTCAGCCTGTAGAGGTCAGCCTTCTAGAACATAACCACTTTTTTAGGATGCATGGAGTTATGCTGGTTGGATTGGGTGTAGGACCCAGCTGTGTGTATGCATCCTCCCTAAGCTCTGTTGTAACGCTGAGTCTCAGAGGTCTCATTTTCTGTGTTTTTAGTCCATGCTTTCTTATTATTGGACTGGCTGAGGGAGCAAGTGAAAATGCTTGGTTCCTTGCTATTTATTATTTTAATCTTAGATAAACAAAAGTTGTACTTCTATTCTCAACATGAATATCTTTTTGATTAGCATGTTTTTGGTTAATATGAATAAAACATGGTGAATGAATAATAATATGAAATTCTTTTGAACTTTGACATTGTAGGTAGTACACACCTTTAAGGGTCATAAGGCAGAAATCCATCTTTTGCAACCCTTTGGGGATCACGTTATTTCTGTTGACACTGACAGCATTCTTATTATTTGGCACATATATTCGGAAGGTAAGAATCAACCAATTTATTGCATTACTTTGGAGAGTAAATATGTGTATCTAAATTTAAAATAAAAACCTGTATAAACAAAAGTTCCAGATCAGGTTTTACATGTAATCGGAATTTTAGACTCTTTAGTATGTATGAGGAAAATGGTTTTAAGTAAAATATGGGTAAGCAGTTTTAGTGAGCTAGCTGAGCTATTTATAATCTGTTAAATGTGTTTCTCTCTGCTAATAACATTTTCCATTGCAGTTCTCCAAGTTTAGTGATATGTTAATTATTTTCTTTGTGGAGTGAATTTTGATATATGTTCTTGGTTTGTATTTTCAGCCTTCAGTAGAGGAGATTATATTAGTAAACTAGATCCTATAATCTGAAAGAAAGTATCCATCCTGTTTCCAAAAGTATAAGCCAGTATTTTCTAAACTGTGATACTCATACAGTGTTACTGAGCTATGTCTGTAGGACTATGTTATCCTCAAAGGTTGGGGGATTTATCCCCAGAATATCGCCCCCAGCTTTCCTCAGTAAAAGACTGTGGCTCTCCCCTGAATTCAAGCTTTTATATATTTTTTAACCTGTTTACATTTTTTTAGCTTATATTACCTCTTGATTGACTCATTTTCCAGTGAGGTATGTTTATCTTTAGTAAAAATTGCCCTCCTGGGAGTTAATCCATGTTCTTAACTCAAGTTAGACCTTGTCTGTTGCCTTTGCCCAAGTAAAGAGAGAATTCCTGAAGTAGTCATTGTGCAGATAGGTGTTAAAATACTTTAATAAAATTAGAGAATCTGATTCTTATAGTCCAGCAGGCTTTCTGTTGTTGCTGGTGCCAACTTTTTTTTTTTTTCTTGATTAATTTATTTTTAATTTTTATTTTTTCCAGAACCCACCCACCATATCCCCCCCCATCCCCCAGCAACCCTCAGTTTGTTTCCTGAGATTAAGAGTCTCTTATGGTTTGTCTCCCTCCACGGTCCCATGTTGTTTTGGTGCCAGCTTTTTATTATTGTTATAGCAGCACACTGAACCTGTCTTCAGGGAGCTGTTTATGTTGCTTAATAAGTAAAATTGCGGGGGCCTGGGTGGCTCAATTGTTAAGCTACTGCCTTCCACTCAGGTCATGATCCTGGAGTTCCCGGATCTAGCCCCGCATCAGGCTCCCTGCTTGGTGGGAAGCCTGCTTCTCCCTCTCTTACTCCCTCTGTTTGTGTTCCCACTCTCACTGTGTTTCTCTCTGTCAAATAAATGAATAAAATCTTTAAAAAAAAAATAAGTAAAATTGCTAGTTGCAAAAAGAGGCAAGGATCTCTTAAAGTAGGATTTAAGGTTTATATGAAAATCATATTTTATATCATTTTCACCTTTTTCTGTGCTTTTTAAACTGTGTATTTATACTTCTGGAAATGTGTAGCAGTGTGCCACATAGTATGTGAGACTAAAAATTAAGTGAAATTTACCTTCTTCGATATTAAAATTTGGAGAATATTTAGTGAAAAATTGTTTTCAGGGTGCCTGTGTGGCTCCACCAGTTAAGTGTCTGCCTTCGGCCCAGGTCTTGATCCCAGAGTCCTGGGATTGAGCCCCACTTTGGGCCCCTTGCTCAAAGTGGGGAGCCAGCTTCTCCCTCTGCCTGCTTCCCATTTGTGTGTGCTCTCTCTCTGACAAATAAGTAAATAAAATATTAAATTAAAAAAAGAAACATTGTTTTCATATGCATGAATTATGAAGTAGAAAACAAAATTTGCACTAAGAATTTTAAATATAGATAGGATTCCAAAAAATGGCTGGATTTGTTATTTTCTACTTCACAAAAGGCTCTAAGTTCTTTTTCTCTCCTCTGTTAGAGGTTCTGTGGAAATGTGTGAGAAGCACTAGTCTTAGTTTCACCAAGATTTGCCTCTCTTTACATCTTTGAGTGGTCCATCATCCATCCTAGAACTCAGTACAAGCACTTCACTTGGAATATTCACTCTGCCTCTTGGTCATATTATAAAAAATAGTAAGGCTAATCCCTAGAGTCACTTTTTTTTAATCATATTTTTGCTCATGTAATCCAGCAATGAGTGAAATTTTTAATAGTAATGATATTAGAACTTTTAGAAAATTTTTGGCAGTCTAAATCCTATTTACAAGTTGCTCCTCATCACATTTGTTTATTTTTTCATAAATGTATATAGGTTAGTATATAAGTTTTTGGTTTATAATAGGACATAAATTTTTGATATGGTAGACTTAAGGGCTAAATATATGGGTATATGAAAAGTAATTACATGTTATTTATAACTTTGACTTTTGCAGAGGAATACCTGCAATTGACTTTTGATAAATCAGTGTTTAAGATTTCTGCAATTTTGCACCCGAGTACCTACTTGAATAAAATACTTCTTGGCAGTGAACAAGGAAACCTACAGTTGTGGAATGTAAAATCCAAGTAAGCACTTTGTTTAGAATATAACATAGGTGGTTCCCATCTTATCCTTACCTACTGTTCCCTAATGCATACTTAAGTCTTACAGTTCTCCCTACCTTATAAGTTTATTTGGAGGGCTTTCAATAAATATACCTGTTTTGGGGGTTGTTACTCATGTCATGATGATATGTAAAAGGGCCTGGCACGTGGTCCTGGCACATGGTGGGCAGCTTCATAAATACCCATTTGATTAATTTATTTTTAATTTTTATTTTTTTGATGGGTATTTATGGCCATGGCCCTGATCTGTTGTAAAGAATCCATACAGCTGGGTGCCTGGATGGATCAGTGGGTTAAAGCCTCTGCCTCAGCTCAGGTCATGATCTCAGGATCCTGGCTCTCTGCTTGGCAGGGAGCCTGTTTCCTCCTCTCTTTGTCTGCTTCTCTGTCTACTTGTGACCTCTCTCTTTGTCAAATAAATAAATAAAATCTTTAAAAAAAAAAAATCCATACAGCTATAGAGAAGACTGTAGCAAAGTAACATAAGAATTAATTATGCTGGACAGCGTCTAGTTTTCAATAAGCTGGAAAGGTAGGAGAAGGCAAAGTAAATCAGTGTTAATTTAGTACTAGTGTTTAGCAGTCGTTTTCAGGGACAAAGTACTTTTATTACCAACCACAAACTTGATGGACATCTATAATCTTCTTACTGGTATAGCTGGAGGACTAGATAAATGATTTTGAATACCTCTACCTGTTATTTGAACATTTATCTGGAGAAAAAAGTGAAACCTCATCTATTGAGGCTCTTCATGTGATGTTTATGCTATTGCACATTAAATATCCCTTGGATAATCGTTGAGTAATTAATCTGTGCCCACTTACTGAATTTACTATGTGATTTAATATTTTATTGAATATCGTTACAATAATTTCAGAATCTCTTTCTTCAAGGACTTATTTATTATTTGTAGATTGATTTAGAAATTTAGAGCAGCATCATTGTTGTCATTTAATGGTTCTTAATATTAGTATCATAGTTCTATTCCCTTCTGTAATATTTTTTAGAGCTCTGCCTACACTCTATGATTTTTTTGTGTTATAGTCTGTAATATAAAATGATTTTTAGTAATGTATTTTTTTTTTCTGTTAAAGAGTTGGCGTAATATAGTAATTACTAGCAGCATTGGGCGTGGGATTTGGAATTGATCTGTCTGGATTCTGAATTATTAGCTATATAACCTTGGCTTAATTGTTTCACATTATAAAGTTTCTTAATTTCTGTATCTGAAAAATGGTGATAATATCTACCTCATAGGATTATTTTGAGTATTAAATAAGTTAATATATGTACTTAGAATAGTGTGGGGCAAAATAACAACTTAAATGTCTTCTCTTACTATTTCACTTTTTAATATGTAATTGATTTTATTTTCCTAAAAAAGTAAAACCTTTCAACTATTTTTCTTGTAGTAAACTACTGTATACATTTCAGGGATGGAAAATTGCAGTAACAGCTCTTCAGCAGGTTAGTATTTTTCTGATCTTTCAGTTCAGGGGTCAATCATATTTTTAGTCCTAAAGACAATAATCTCTAGAACTAATTTATTTTTATAAATATTACCCTAAAAAATAGTGTTTTGGAAGTGTAATTGAAAACAAACCTTTGCTTATAAACATTTGTGGAAATCTTTTTGCCTGAAATTAGGCTCTAAACTTATAGTTAGTATGAGATTATGTTTACCAATCAGTTTGCAAGCATGTAGTCCAGTGCCTTGTACAGAGTGGAAATGAAGAAGATGAATTAGTTTTTCAGTAAAGGAGATTGTAGATCATACAGAAAAATTTCTCAGAATTTTGAGAGTTGTTTAGAACAATTGGGATCCAAATCCTAATACTTCATTAAGTAGACTCTTCCATAAATATCTGCTTTTGTTTTTGTGAGTCTGCAGAGCATGTATGAATGAATGAACATATGTCTGCAGAGCATCTTACGCATGTATTGGACACATTACTTCCAGTGTATCCTTGTCCTTCTAAATATCTCTTGCTTATACCTGCCCAATTTATATTCATTCTTTCATTCTCTCTCACTATCATCAACTTCACTATGCTTTTGCCTACCCATAAGACCCCAAAGGTATCTGACATTAGGTCCCCTGAGGACAAGGAATCATAACTTGTTTGTTTTCCCAGGGTTTTAGTTTCCCCAGGGTCTCATACATAGTAGTCACCTGTTGAAAAATTAATAAAATGTATAGCTTGATTCCATTTTGTAATAGTATGGGATATTGATCTTTGCTAAAATAGAGAACTTATTATGGAACCTGTGTATTAGACCATTGTATAAAATGAAGAGTATATTCATAGATTTTTAGAGCTGAAACAGGCTAATCGTAAAACTTTTTTGCCTTTTAACATGTTTTATAGGCTTTTCCTGTTTTCCTTGGGTACATAATTCTTCACTTCCTTTGTAGTTGACCTTGTATGTTGCCATGCATGTAGCAAGCTTTTATATGTTTTCTAAGAGTTGTTTCTCTTTTCTGTTTCCATCCTGTCAGTGATCTGTAGGTATTTCATGTATCAGATTCCTTCTCTATGGCTATTTTCTTACTGTGTCACCTATGTTTTAGGGGTGAGGAGGTTGCTGGTGGCTACCACATTTGAAGCTGGAAGTAACTTGAAAACATCATTCCTAAATACTTACATGTGAAATAGCAATTAAAGTATGCTAGAATGGTAATACTTAACTTTTTTTTGCCGTCCTCAGTAAGATATTGTATTTTTTGATAACACGTAAGTAATGATGCATAACATCAGGATTATTAAAGCTATTTTGATTAAGAAAATGAAAAGCTTGGAATAATTTAATTTTCAGGCACCAGCTGTGGATGTTGTTGCTATTGGTCTTATGTCAGGTCAGGTTATCATTCACAACATCAAATTTGATGAAACATTAATGAAATTTCGTCAAGACTGGGGACCTATTACTTCAATTTCATTTCGCACAGGTAACTTTTAACTTACCTACTGATAAGTGTTAAGAACGTTTAAAATGCATTACTTTGAGGCTCATAGAAATTTTCCAAATGGTTGTTTTCTTACAGTTTAATGTACTTAATAGAAATGAGTGAAATACTGCATTAAAAATAGCCAATGGATTATGAATAGATTATTGGTGGATAGTCTTTTCTGACTTTATCTTTATGGATTAAAAGGGTGGAGAGACGAATTGTTGAGTTTCGTTGTTTGATGGTGCATGTTTTTCTTAATATATTTTATTTTTGGTAACAGATGGTCATCCAGTAATGGCAGCTGGAAGCCCGTGTGGCCATATTGGACTCTGGGATCTAGAAGACAAAAAGTTAATCAATCAGATGAGAAATGCACATTCTACAGCAATTGCTGGGCTGACATTTCTCCATAGAGAGCCACTTCTTGTCACAAATGGTGCTGACAATGCTCTGAGGGTATTATGATTATCATTGTTACCATTTTCCTGGCTTCTCTCCTTGGGGTTATTGCAAGCCTGTTTTAATGTATGAGCCTGGAACCTACAATGTGAAAGGAAAATGGGAGAAGATAATGGTATAGATGAAGCAAAAAGCACAGCAGGTTACATGATTGCACTGAAGTGAGAAAGTTAACAGTTTATCTCTCCTCTGGGCCCCTCTCCAGGGTCAACAGCCTGGCAAGCACCACTCCGTGCCAGTTGATATATGTAGAAGATGATCTGAATGCTTGCAGATCACCTAAGACATTGCAGAAGAACCTTATCTTTTTATTTCTTTGCAGATATGGATATTTGATGGTCCCACGGGTGAAGGTCGGCTTTTGAGATTCAGAATGGGACATAGCGCTCCTCTTACCAAAATCAGATATTACGGACAAAACGGACAGCAAATTCTTAGTGCAAGTGAGTTTCTTTTTTGTGCTTTTAGTTTATTCAAGCAAGTATCGAGAGCAGGGTGCTTAATATTTATTAGGTTTAGTATTTACAAATTTTCAAATTCAGATACCCCATAGAGTGATTTGGAAATCTGGGGAAATGAGATCCTTTTTGAATATTTTAGGAAACATTGCAGATGATATTATCTGCATTTGGAGTGTTATTTTATTTACTGCTTCTCAGAGATGGTGGCCCTTACCTAGTCTAATAATCTGAAAATTATTAGTACTTCACTTTATCCTTTGTTCTTACTAATTGACATTCTGTGCACAGGTGAATATGGTAGTCAAGTAGTTGCAATCCAGCTGTCCTTTTAAAGTGTCCCAAATTGTAACTTCAGGTTTTAAGAATCTAATTTTATAAGATCTGTCATTCAAATGATCCACTATTGTGATGAAGTTTGATTAAGTATTTTCTATCTATATCAACAGGTCAAGATGGAACTCTTCAATCATTTTCCACAATACATGAAAAATTTAACAAGAGTTTGGGACATGGTAGGTCACTTGTAAGGTGAAAATAAAGCTGATGGTCACAAAAGAAATATTTCAAGATACTGTGAGACAACCAGAGGAAGTTTTGTTGATAAATTTCCTCTTTTCTTGGATGAAATTAAAAAAACCTTTGTATGGAAGAGTGTAGTAAGATTCTTTTTTTTTTTAAAGATTTCATTTATTTGACAGCAAGAAACACAGCCAGAGAGGGAACACAAGCAGGGGGAGTGAGAAAGGGAGGAGCAGGTTTCCTGCTGAGCAGGGAGCCTGATGTGGGGCTCTATCCCGGGTCTCCAGGATCATGACCTGAGCCGAAGGCAGTCACTTAACCAACTGAGCCACCTAGGCGCCCCAGAAGAGTGTAGTAAGATCTTAAGATCAGTGTTGCTATGGAAGTGAGTGAGGTGTTGCTATAAGGTTTGAAAGGAATTAGACATATTGGGTAGTAAAAACATACTGCTACCACCCGGAAGACACCGATGATCTCATTGGAGTCGTGTGTAGAGTGCAGGATTTAAAATATAGAAGGGACTTTAGAGAAAGCATGAAAGCAGTGTCCCATCTTTTTGGGAAAAGGGCTTGTTTTATTCTCTGTCCCTTCCCATCATGTGCAGCATTTGAGAGATTTTTGTATATTAAACGAAAATGTTTTTCAGTTTTATTTATAATTATTCTTCTTTTTAGCTACTGTCCTGGCTGTTCATGCATATATATACTACAGATGAGTTTTAGGAATTTTTTTTTTTTTTTTAAGAAGAGAAGGAGGGAGAGGGAGAAGCAGGCCCCCCACTGACTAGGGAGCCTGACCTGGGGCTTGATCCTAGGACCTGGGATCATGACCCCAGCCCAACGCAGACATTTAACTGAGCCAACCAGGCACGCCTTTTTGGATCATTTTTTAATCAGTATCTAAAGTGATAACTGAAATTTGCTGAAGAGATTTGATATCTTTAAGAATCTTTACATCTAGGGATATGGTATATCCTCATTAAGCTGTATTTTAGTGAAGTTTTTTTTTTAGTTTTCCTCCTATTGGTTCTACATATTTGAGATTTTCAGTGGCATTTTATGTATTTTAATATAATTTGCTAATAATATATTTTTTGCTAGTATTATGGATATGATCTTTGTTTATTATATTTCTACCCTATAATAATAATTAGTATATAAGAATACATTTTAATTACAAAATAATTACAATGGTATTAGATATTACTGCATCATAGGAACTCACTTTTTTATTGTTTCTGTATTTGATCCAATGAAATTATTACTTTGAATAATTATGATTTTTTTTGATTGACATGACTATATGACTGTCATCTGTAAAAAAATGATTATTTTTACATTCATTTTTCAATTACTTATGTTTCTTATGTAACTAGATAAATAAATGACAGTGATAACATCTTTATATGGCTTCTGACTTAAATAGGAGTATCTTGAATTTTATAGTTATATGACAAGGAATAGTTTTTCTGTTATGTACATTTTTCATTAAGAAGGATTCAGAGCTGTATTCTCCTCTTCCTCAACCCCAGGATTAATAAATAAAAAAAGAGTCAAACGTAAAGGGCTTCAGAATGCCATGTCAGTAAGACTTCCACCTATCACAAAGTTTGCAGCTGGTAAGTAACTTAATACTGTGTTTCAAGAAGTTCTACTTTGTTTTTTTATTTTCATACTATCTATTTTTAAATTTTCTTCATTTTAAAAAATGTTTTTGTAAATATTAATAAGTATTTGGAAGTAACTCCAAGTGCATGCACATCTAATGTGAAGACTAAAAAGAGTTACATATAATTTGAAATTGTTACCTTTTTATTTCAGGTTTTGTTCTTCTCTATAAGACCTATTAATAAAGAGTATTTAGTATTTCATTCTATAACATTTATTATTCTTTTATATGCTTGGTATAATGAAAGTCACTAATGTTAAAAAGGTAAGAATGGAGAACATCCAGCTCTAATTTAATCAAAATCAAAGTATACTGAGGTCTTAGTATGCTACATCATTTGAGTGGTGTTTGATTCAAAGAAGTGATTCTAAGAAAAATAAAGATAAGTGATGGGATTGTTTAGCGAAAACTATCATAGAAATAAGGCACCATTTCCATTTTGAGGTTATTGTATCTACCGGATAATGATTTCTTTTTTTTGTAAATTTAATTTTGGCCTCCCTCCTATTTTTTAATCTTAGAGCTGAGTGATCTTCCTAAAACATCTGAATCATGTCAGTCACCTGCTTAAAAACCTTTCAGAGACCCCTGTTATTTGTAGGATACCATCCCCTCTCCATAAGATGGCTTTCAAGATCTTTTATGATGTGTGGCCCCAATTACCTTACTTGCTTCCCATCCTTCTCATGAAAATACTTATTATGCTTCATTTGTTCATGTTACTCTTGGGCCTGTTTGTGCTCCTATTCCCTGCTCCCCATTAATTACTATTTGTTTTATTCTTTCTGGAAGCCAGTTATTTCTGTTCTCAAATTTCTTAGTAAACTCTTCCTAAGTGCTTTTATAAGATGCTATATTCTTTATTATAGTTTCTTCTAATCAGAATCTTTTGTTAGATTAGAAGTCAGTGCTATCCAGAATTACCTGTAAACCATCATGTCTCCAGAGCTTAATGAAAACATGAATATCATATGCTTAATAAATAAAAGGCGAATGAATGAATGAGGGAATGAAATGTAATTCGATTTATGATTTTTATTATGTTTTAGAGGAAGCTCGTGAAAGTGACTGGGATAGCATCATTGCTTGCCATCAAGGTAAATTATCTTGTTCAACCTGGAACTATCAGAGATCTACAATAGGTGCTTATTTTCTCAAGCCAAAAGAGCTGAAGAAAGATGACATAACAGCAACAGTAAGTGAGCTTGAGTTTGTTGATGAGAGCATTTTCTCCTATAAAAGTATCTGTGGTAATCTATACTCAGGTTTATTAGTGATAATGTTGATTAAAGGAAAACAGTTTAACATTTTGAAATTATTCCCTAATAGTGTTAAGTTTTGCAACTATAGGGAATTATTTTAGGTTTAAGTTAAGCTTTGTTTAATCAGATATAGTATATTAGTTTAATTTTTTAACTAATATAGGATTACTGAGACTATCCTTTGAAGATGAATTCGGCATTTATCAATGAACTTTCTTACCTTAATTATGTTGAATTTATAGTACTATATTCAGTGAATGTGAACCTTAAGGTTTTTTTTTTTTTCTTTCTTTCTTGATTTCTTTTGTTGCAGGGATAAGATTTAGTTTAGTTAACTCTTTAATAAAGAAGTTATTTAAAGCTTTTATTTCTTTTCTTATGTTTGTCTCTTGAGAGGTGTGCCTTGTAGAGAAATTCTGACTTAAATTCTAAGCCTTCTTAAATGCAGCTTTTAAATGCCAGTGTTTGGGGCGCCTGGGTGGCTCAGTTGGTGCCTTCAGCTCAGGTCATGATCCCGGAGACCCGGGATCGAGTCCCACATCGGGCTCCCTGCTCGGCGGGAAGCCTGCTTCTCCCTCTCTCACTCCCCCTGCTTGTGTTCCCTCTCTCGCTGTGTTTCTCTCTGTCAAATAAATAAATAAAATCTTTAAAAAAAAAAAAATAAAAAATAAATAAATGCCAGTGTTTACTTAAAAGTTGACTTCTGTTAAGAAATTTTGTTTTTATTTGCTTTTATTGATATGCAGATCTACTTCTATGGGGTTCAGGTTGAAGATATAAAGTAGCAGTGCCAAATTTGGTTTGCACAATTGTTGCTCCTGCTTTTTGAAAAACAGTTTTGTTGTTGTAACTCACATACTATAAAATTCTCTCATTTGAAGTGTACATTTCCGTGGTTTTTAGTATATTCATAGGATTGTGCAGTCATCACTAAAATCCAATCAATCTAATTTTAGAACATTCTTACCACCTCAGAAAGAAACCCCATTCTGTCACTTCCCCCTCTCCTAGGTGACTTCCCCTTAACCTAGATGACTACAATGTGCGTTTTATTTCTATAGATTTTCTATTCTGGGCATTTAATGTAAATGGAATCATAATAATATATGGTCTTTCTGATTGGCTTCTCCTTCACTTAGCACAATGTTTTCAAAGTTTATTCATGTTGTAGCATGTATGATACTTTGTTTCTTTTATTGCTGAATAATATTCCATTTGTGTACAAACCACATTTTATTTAGCCCTTGATCAGTTGATGGCATTTATGTTGTTTCTCCTTCTTGCCTGTTATAAATAATGCTAACATTATTGCATAAGTTTTTATGTGAACATATGTTTTTGTTTCTTTGCATTTATACCTAGGACCAGAATTGTTAGGTGATAATGCAACTCTGTGTTTAACATTTGTGAGGAACTGCTAACCTGTTTTCCAAAGTGGCTGTACCTTTTTACATTTCCACTAGCAATGTATAAGGCTTCTAATTTCTGTCCATCCTAGCCTTCTCTTGTGGTTATCTGCATTTTTGATCATTGTCATCCTAGTTGGTATGAAGTAATATCTCATTGTGATTTTAATTTGTGTTTCCCTCACAACTTAACAGTGTTGAGAATCTTTTCATGTGCTTATTGACAGTTTTTATGTCTTTGGAGAAATGTCTGTTCAAGTTTCTGCCCATTCAAGGTGTTATTTGTCTTTTTATATTGAGTTGAAATGGTTCTTTATATATTCTAGATGCATGTCCCTTATCAGATAGGAGATTTGCCATGTTTTTTCCCCATTCTGTGGGCTGCCATTTTGTTTTCTTATTGGTATCATTTTCATTGTAAGAGTTTAATTTTGATTAAGTCCAACCTGCCCTCTTTTTCTGAATTGCCTGTGGTTTTTGAGAAATCATTGCCTAACTGAGGACAATGAAGATTTACCCCTGTGATTTGATCTAAGAGTTTTGTAATTTTAGCCTTAATTTAAATTGGTTATCCTTTCTGAGTTAATTTTTCTGTATGGTGTAATGCAGGGGAAGTTCATTCTTTTGCATTTGGATATCTAGTGGTCAGAGCATCATGCTCAAAAGGCTGTTCTTTATCCCATTGCATAGTCTTGTCACGCTTGACAAAAATAAATTTGACAAGAATGTAAGGATTTATTTATGGATTTCTCAATTCTCTTCTATTGTTTTATATATTTGTTGCTATGCTAGTACCATACTGTCTTGACTATGGTGCCTTTGTATTCAATTTTGAAATTGAAGATTGAATCCTTGAAGTTCTCTTTTCAAGATTGTTTTGGCTATTCTGGTCTCTTGCGTTTCCAGGTGAATTTAAGGTCTGCTTGTCCATTTCTGCAGTGAAAGCAGCTAGGGTTTTTGTGTGTGCGTTTTTTGTTTGTTTGTTTTTTTAAGATTTTATTTATTTATTTAACAGAGAGAAACACAGCTAGAGAGGGAACACAAAGCAGGAATAGTGAGAGAGGGAGAAGCAGGCCCCCCACCCAGCAGGGAGCCTGATGTGGGGCTCTATCCCAGAACTCTGGGATCATGACCTGAACCAAAGGCAAACAATTAACAACTGAGCCACCCAGGCACCCCACAGCTAGGCTTTTGAGACAGGTTTGTTGATTCCTTAGATCAGTTTGAGGAGTGTTACCATCTTAACATTACTTCCTATCAACAAACATGTGATGTTTTGCCATTTATTTACAGCTTTAATTTCTGTCAACAGTATCTTGTAGTTGTCAGTTGTACAAGTCTCATACTTTTTTGGTTAAGTTTTTCCTGGTATCTTATTCTTTTTAATGCTATTATAAATGGAGTTCGTTGCTTAATTTTGTTTTGGATTGTTCATTGCTTGTGTATTGAAATAGAATTGATTTTGGTGGACCTATCGTGTAACCTTGCTGTACTTAATTAGATTTAATAGTTATTAGTGAATACCTCTGTTGCTCACTTATTAAAAGTTAGTTCCACATTTGATCCTATTTTGTACACAGTCTTTTGTAAGTGTATGCTCTATTCTCCAGAGTACAAAGTCCAGTTTTAAGCATTTATACTATTAGCAGAATTGTAGAGATTTTCTGAAGCTTCTTAAGTTTACTTGCACAGTTTTGAGTAGCTGTTGTACTAGTAGTGGTAATGATAATTACAGCTAACATTTTTTGTGTGCTTACTTTCTCCTAAGCTCTGTGCCCAACATGCATTATTTTATATTATCCTTGCAACAGTCCTATGATACTGTCTGTTGTTAGCCTTTTTTTTTTTTTAAGATTATTTATTTATTTATTTGACAGAGAGAGATCACAGGTAGGCAGAGAGGCAGGCAGAGAGAGAGGAAGAAGCAGGCTCCCTGCTGAGCAGAGAGCCCGATGTGGACCTCGATCCCAGGACCCTGGGATCATGACTTGAGCCGAAGGCAGAGACTTTAACCTAGTGAGCCACCCAGGCACCCAATGTTAGCCTTTTTTTATAGACATTAAAATTGAGGCTTAATGTAGTAGTGATGAACATGCCTAAGGTCAGTAAAGCTAGTAAATGACAGAGCTAGAATTTGAACCTAAGACCACTCATTCTAAGACCTGTGTTAAAAACTCATAGCTTACAGTGATCACTTATGTAACATCTAGTATATGTATATACAATGATACTTAACTGGTACTGAGTCATTTGTCTGGCAGACACAAAGCTACTTGGAACAAAGCCAGTAACCAGTAAGTAACACACAAAAATAATTATCAGAGTTCTGTGCATTTAAAGTACAGTTTGTTACCCAAGGTAATTCTGTCAGCTTATTCATTTTTGATAATAGCTATCTTTGTAAATAATGAGTAAATTAGAAAAGGAGCCAGGAGCAGGTCCATTGACACTAATAAATCATATTAAAGTAAATGCAAATTCTAGGGGCCTTTATTACTTGAAGAATGAAGCCAAATATCTCCATTATTTCCTGAGAGCATAACTATATAACATAGCATAAATACTTATAAGTTATTCAAAATAGGTAAGATTATATATGTGTTCTATTTAGGAAGATAGGATGCTTTTTAAGATTAGTCCATAATTTCCTACCTAAAGTATTTTATTTTTTAAGGAATATAGTATAATTACCTAGAAAAATCTGTATGTAATGGAACATACTTCTGAGAATACTATGTAAATATTTCTTGACTTGGTTATCACTTATATGCCGCTTTGCACAGTTAATAGCCTCTATTAAATATTTTCTTATAGGTGTTGGAAGTCATCTCTTTAGGCATAAATTCACCAGGTTTTTCAATTATCTCTTCAGGGAATGATATCTGATTGACTCACGGTGGCAATCAGGGATTTCTCTGGCCTACTAGTACATAGCTAGTCTCATTTTTAACATGAAGAAAAGACATCTTGTTAATACAATACTGACACTGGAACTCCTGGGTGGCTCAGTTGGTTGGGCGTCTGCCTTCGGTTCAGGCCATGATCCCGGAGATCCGGGATCGAGCCTCACATTGGGCTCTCTGCTCCACGGGAAGCCTACTTCTCTCTCTTTCACTCCCCGTTCTTGTGTTCCCTCTCTCACTGTGTTTCTCTCTGTCAAATAAATAAATAAAGTCTTTAAAAAAAATACAATACTGACACTTTAATTTTAAAATATTTATTTATTTTATAGAAATTGCTTACAAACTAAATGTTTTCTATGCAGTATCTTATTTATTCCGTTCCTAGTATGTATAATCAAGATATTTTGGGCTTTTTCTTTGGACAGGCTAACTAATGATGTGTTTTCAGTTTTATTATCAGCTGTAGGAGCAATTATATAAGTAAGGTAACATAAAGAAATTAGGCAGTGGAATACTTTGACTTTAGCACTGTTATGAATAAATTAAAAATTGAAGGCCAGCTGAAATACAGTTCTCCTAACTTTGTACATTTCAATTGAGTTAACTTTGGTTATGTTTTATTTTCTTGGATAATTTTTTTTATACTTCTTAGAAAATGGAAATAGAATCAAGTAGATATTTCTTATATATGCCCAAGTATAATTACATTGTCTAAGAAAATTAATGAGGCAATTCATTTAGCAAACTTTTTAAAAAAGAAATATTTAATAGATAAAAAGATATTTGTATACCATAAAGTACAGTAAAAATCTTATTTTCTATATCATTTGTGTTTAAATTTCTTTCTTAGGCAGTAGATATAACTTCTTGTGGAAACTTTGCTGTAATTGGTCTCTCATCAGGAACTGTAGATGTATATAACATGCAGTCTGGTATACATCGAGGAAGTTTTGGCGAAGATCAAGGTATTGAAATTTTTTTTCCTTTTCTTACTTAAAAAATAATAATATAGAAAGATACAAGGCTAATAACTGTCTCTGGCATTTATTAAATTCTTGAGTGCTAGGCCTTTTGCTAAAGTTATAGGTGGGTAATTGCCAACCCTATCTGGCAGTTACTGCCGTTATACCTACTATAATCACCATGTTGAAATATTTAAAAGAGAATGAAATTATTGATAGATTAAGGGAAAGTGGATATGATTTTTGTTTTCTCCCCCTTGCATTAAACAGAAAATCTTAACCTTTGTAGCATCAACCTGATGGGTTTGTTTTACTAAAGCAATATAATAATCTCCCTTTACCCTGGAATGCAGCTTAATGTCAAGATTTTAAGGGAACTTAGATATTTAAATGAAGGGATTACTCTTTGTGTAGTGTTCAGAGAGGCAGTGCCAATTCTTACTTCTTTTTTCTTTTAACATGTGCTTTAAAGCTCATAAAGGATCTGTTAGAGGTGTTGCAGTGGATGGATTAAACCAGTTGATGATTACAACTGGTAGTGAAGGATTACTCAAGTTCTGGAACTTTAAAAACAAAATTTTAATCCATTCTCTGAGCCTTGATTCATCTCCAAATATGATGCTGCTACACAGAGACAGGTGAAGTTTTTCCTTTAATGATTATGGATTTTCTTCTTGATGATTTTAGTAAAAGTCTTAATATGAGTACATAATTTTTCAAGTGAGAAAATTATACATTTAATGTAAAAGAACAGAATTTTGCTTAATTTCCCCACAGGTATACTTGCTTATTAGCAAAATTAAAATGACTGAGATTTTAGTTAAAACTTTGTTGGTTTTTTATTAAAAATTGTGTATTTATCTTATTAGTGGCATTCTGGGACTTGCCTTGGATGACTTTTCCATTAGTGTTCTGGACATTGAAACTAGGAAGATTGTCAGAGAGTTTTCTGGACACCAAGGCCAAATAAATGACCTGGTAAAACGAATTTTGATGTTTAAGTAGAACTTGACTAATTTCTGTTTCTATTTAGGTTAAAAATACCTATTATCTTTTAGTAGCATTAAATTTATCATATGAGATATTCAAAATAAATAATATGGAAACTCATTTTCAAAGAACAGATTTTTAAAGAAAATTTAGAAGTTAAAGAAGTTTAATATTTCTCAGGGAGTTAATGCCGTAAGATTAAAATATAAATTCCAGAGTTCATCTTTTTCTCTTAAACTGTAAATAAGGCTAAAGTATACTTTGGAGAGTAAGTGACCTATTGAAACCTAAGTATATCATTTTTAACTTAATGTTAAACTAGGTTGAGAGAACTCATTTCTGATTTTCTTCATGTATAACAAATGAATATTAGGGACCTGGAGTTTGTGGTATCTGGTTTAGTCTAATTCAGTGTTATTTCTAGTTTATATTTCTTAACTGTAAAAGAGTTTAACCAATTAAAATGTATTTTAGCTTACTATTACATTCTCATAGTGGGATATGTGATATGATATAATGGAATATGATAATTTGAAAAGTATATATTGAGGACTGTATTAAATATATTTTGCTCTTTTTCGTCAATTACAGACACTTTAACTTACTTGAAACCAGGAAGAAATTAAAATAAGATCTGGGCTATTCACTGGCAATTCTAGCAGCTACATTTATTTATCTGTTCTTGTACCAAAAATCAGAGTTTGCAGTGATTACTCATTTCCTTAAAATAGGCGGAAAAAGTCAGGAAATTGTGTTTTTCTGCAGATAGGAGATTGGCAGAACTACCCATTGACAGAATTTGTTGTGATAGCATCTATAGAAGTGAGGGCAGGAGTGGAGTAATTTTGTTGAAACTTTTTGATGCATTTTTGAAAGCAGTCATTGTCAGCTTTCTCTTTGTATTTCTTTCCTTTTCAGACGTTACTTTGACCTTGTGTGTCTGGATTATCTCCTACTTAGTAATAAGCTACTCCTGTTCAATTAAATCTATGAGCATTTATAATGTGACTTTACCTTTGAGAGTCATTTTTTCCTATCCTTTGTTAATATACACTATTCTATAAATTGAGTTCACTGTACCTTAAGATTTGAGTTTCCACTGTATTACTGCAACCAAGTGAACAGACTAGAATCTACTTATCCCATTATCATCTGCTAGTATGGTTGGTCATAATCCCTGTGGTGTATTTAGAATCCTGGATAAATAATCTACCATTATAAAAATGGAAGTTTTTTGTTTTGGAGTCTTTTTTAGCATATGAGCTGATCTAAGCCTCCTAATACTTACGTGCTACAGGAAAATGAAAACTATTTATCCATTTATATCAAGAGAACAAATGCAGCTTCTTTAAAGTAGCGTAGTAGTTTATTACTTAAATTTATTTCCTGATTATTGTAGTTTTAAAATATATTTTGGAAATCAAACATCATTTTAAAAGTTTTTTAACAAGCTACAAGTAAAAGTAGAAGTTATTCTTCAGTAAGTTTAATATTTTAAGAGAATTTACATTCTTCAAAATCATTTTGGATTCTTAGAAAGTTAGTCTAATATATAGACTCTTCAGTGAAACAAACTTTTGTTTCTTTCACAGAACTTTATAAATGAAGCTAGGTGAACTATTTCTAGTTGAATATCCTCAGAATAGCAGTTTTATGTTAGTAGTCAAACAGTTTAACTGTCTCTTAAGACTAGATTATGGAGTAATCTTTTCCTATGGAAAATTAGATGATATTGTTAACTTTTAAAGCTTTTTATAATTCATATAAAAACTTAATTCTTACCTATATCCAAACAGTAGTATAAAGAAATAATGTAGTCTAAATTTTACTTAGACTTCTTTTTCAGGAAGCCTGCATCTCATTTTCATTTCTTACGTTCTTTAAGCTGTTAAATACATAGACATTTAGCACACACATTATATACGTATATAAATATATTTTTTAATTTGAAGGCTTTCAGTCCTGATGGTCGTTGGTTAATAAGTGCTTCAATGGATTGTTCTATTAGAACTTGGGACCTTCCTTCTGGGTGGTGAGTTAATTTTTAAATCCCTAACCTTTGTCAGAAGTTTTCTAAGTCATTGTCTTTACTTGTAACTTTTACCTATAATTAATGGTTTTGTGCCTTTTGAATGTGAGTGTATTTAGGGATTTTTCTGACCTACTATATTTTGTCCATGGAGTGTTTTTGATCTTTTAAACAACAAGGAGTGGTGCTATAAAAGATAATAGTAAGGAAAATGAAATCTCTCTTAGGTTTTCTGTTCCTGCAAAATTGAGATATGGAAGTGAGTTAAAGCTCATTTGACCTTTTTGATACTCCAAAGTAGAGCTAGACTTTAGAACTGCAGACTTCTGTTGAGTGTCTTTTTGTCGTTGTTCATATTGAATTTAGTTTAAAAGGCTGAAAACCCTAACTTTCATTTGTGTATATTGTGTATTTTCTGTCTCTAACATAATTCTTGAAAGAAGATGTTTCAGATACCTTAAAGTAATGAAAATGTATTTCTTAAGATTTGGTGAAACCCAGCAACCCAGCAGTGTTTAGAAATCTGTTTTATAGTGAAACTTGTTACAAAAACAGCATTTAAAGAGAAAAATTCTCTACTTCTGGTAAATAATTTGAACAATGGGGGAGACCTCCAGAGAGAGAGCAAAAGAGCTAACTTTGTTGTTAAAAATTATATAGGAAGAGACACAGTTTAAAATCATATCACTTGGGGCACCTGGGTGGTTCATTCGTTAAGCATCTGCCTTCATTCAGCTTAGATCATGATCCCAGGCTCCTGGGATGGAGTCCCGCATCAGGCTCCCTACTCGGCGGGAAGCCTGCTTCTCCCTCTCCCACTCCTTTTGCTTGTGTTACCTCTTTTGCTGTCTCTCTGTCAAATTAAAAAGAAAAAAAAATCGTATCACTTAACAGAATTTCCTAGACAAGTGTGAAAGTAGTGATTCAGAACAGAGAAGTGTCCATTTTGACAGAACCTACCATAAAGAAAGGTGGGGAAAATGAGAAGGAAGATGGCACTTTTGAAGCCTCTAAAATATTCCTAAATAAAGCTCTGTCCAATTGTACTTCCTCTTTTCTCAGGAATTGATAAGTTCATACCTGAAAGCAATTTGACCTTTAGAAAGGAAAAACCCTGATGTACTCATTTCCCTATAAGTTTCATATAGGAATGAGGCACAACTGTCTGTCCAGCATACATACAATATTTGGAATATGCACAGCAACAGTGTCTAATGGGTCCAGCTCTAATAACCAGGGATCCTTGTCCACAGATGTGTTTCTTTTTCACTTAAAATGTAGTAAAACAAAAAGTAATTAGTTGGCTGTCTTCTGGCTTTAATTAGTTCACATAAAGTTGGTATTTCCTTAATTTTTAAAAACCCCCTTTTTGAAGGCTACATGAGGGATATTGGTAGTTCGCTGTTCCTTGAACTTTCACTGTCTTCTAAAAAAGAGTATTATAATTGAATTTCTTTATAGTGGGAAAGTTGTACAAGTAACAGTTGACATAATGCCTTTTTCACTTACCTTTTTAGTTTTAGTTCACATTAGATGAAAGAAATGGATTATTGTTCACTAGTACTAAATTGGCAAAATATTTTTTAAGTTGTAGAAGTTTATCTTTGAAATGGAAGAATTAGGATCTGAAAGTAGCATTCAAGTCTTTGACTTGACCTTGTCTTTTTTCTGAATTTCTTGCTTTAGTAAAAAGCTGAACAGATTTCAATGTGGCAGGTTTTCCATTCTCTGATAAATTTTTGTTTTTAGATGAGCACTAAGACAGTAATAAGTGAATATAGAGGGACGTTGGGAGACACACGAGCAAGAAATGAGTCACATAGGGATTGTTAAAAGAAAATTAATAATTTCTATACCAATTGTTTGAACTAAAATATATTTTAATAAAGAAAAACATAAGTGCTTATTTGGTTCAGCTCTGAGGCAGAGCCAATGAGAAAGCTTGAAAAGCAATATCACATAACTGATGCTGCCTAATTGCAACTAAGCTGACATTTACCAGGAGTGCCAGGCACTTTATATGCTTTTATTTTATCTTCCCTCGTACCCTAACAGCTGTAGGTATTAGTGCTGTTATTAGTCCCATTTTACAAATGAGTAAATGGAGACTCAGAGAGAAGAGGTTTACCCAAGGTGGCATGGTTTGTAACTGACATTTTGCTATAATAAGCATAGGAGAAAGAAACAGATTTCCCAATAGTTGCTGTAATCAGTTTTTCTTGGTTGCGTCATGTTCTAAGGATGAACTGATTTTGTTGATGTAAAAGGAAGTGAGGATCAGTATTTTGTCATATGACCATAGATAACTGTTGGGTTTTTTTGATTCCTTTCTTTTTAAAAATGTAATCATCAGGGCAATCTTTTGATATTCCTAATTCTTCCTTCAGTAAGCAGTTTCATCGTGTTAAATATTTAAAGAGTGAATTTACTTATTACATGGTCTGAAAAGTGAAACTGTCTTTGAGCAAAGCTTTGAGTGTGGCAACATACAGGTATATCCCTCTTATAGTATCTGTATAAAACAAATTACGTAGATTCTGAACTGTTTCCTGTAAAGTGTTTTGAAGTGCTGAAAATATTCTTGTGTTTGTAGGATTCTCTGAGAAGCAGAATTGAAATTTTTATCTCTGAAATTATCTGGCCTCCACTACCATTACTACCTCTTATTTCTGGTTGTTTTTAATAAAGTTCAGATTGAACCCCTTTGGAATGAGAAAAATACAAAAGTGAAGAGTTTAATAGAATTTTGCATTTTGTTATTTCTTGCCCTCTGACTTCTGCTTTCTGTGGAGCATTAGATGAAAATAGTTAGAACATTGTTTTGGACTTTCTCACTGAGACAAAACCATCCCTTGTATTCTTTTCATTAAATGTACTTGAAGTAATGTAATTCTGTCACTTTCAAAATATAACATCTAGACACTGTCTGCATTTGTCTAGAATATAGTCAGAAATTACTTATGGTTACCTGGGTGGGGCAGTCAGTTAAGCATCTGACTCTTGGTTTTGACTCAGGTCCTCAGGGTCCTGAGATTGAGCTCCACTGCTTAAGACTTTCTCACCTTCTTTCTCTCCTGCCTTGCACTTACGGGTGTGTGCGCTCTTATTCTCTCTCTCTCTCTCTCTCTCTCTCTCTCTCTTTCTCTCTCTCTCAAAATAAATCTTTAAAAAGAAAAGAAATTACTTAATGTTACCTATATATGCATTTTTTCTGTGCTTGAAAGATCCATTAGAATGGGAATTTTATTAATGTTCCCTCACAAAAATATAATTTAGCTGGGACTTTTCATTTTGTGGAATCAGCAGAAGACTATGTGGTAGTTAGGTCTGGAATTAAGCCTGTACACTTACACTTTATGAATTAATGTGGCAGTGTAAAATACACCATGTTTGTGGAAACCACCTTTCTCTGTTTGAGGCTCTTACATAATGAACAGCCAATCCACCCACACACAACAGCTGTGGAAATTAAGTTGCACAATGAATTTGACAAAATAATTATAGTATCACGTAAAATAAATTTGCCCAAGTATTAGATTCTCTTTTTAACAGATTCTAAATGTGTTAGGAGGTTTCAGCCCTCACATAACTTTTAATGAACAAATATTAAGCCACAAGAAATGGTAAAATCTGAAACTGTTGTGTTTAGGTTTAATCATCATCTATATACACTGAGATAATGTTTCTGCTCTGGGTTGTTGGCATTAAGTGAATTTACGTAATTTAACTATCTCTGGCATATAGTAAGTATTGGGCAAATTATTTCCTTTCTTCCCAAATCTCTTAATCCCTAAGGGAAGCCATTCTTGTGAGCTTCCAAAGTAGGTTTGAACAGAAATTAGACAGATTATTACTCATCTTTTTTTCCCATAACTAAGAATTAAACAGTAGTCATTGTCCCGAGCACAGTTTGCTGTGTATCTTCAGTGCTCCTAATAGTCTTGTTTTCTCGTCTTGCAATCATTACTTAAAGGTTACATTTCTAATCACTCTGAACAAATTGAGAAAGAGATTTTATCATGAAGTCACTTAATGTTGTCACTGGACAGTCTTCATTTACATTTGAGCTGCATAGAGTGTGTTCCATGAATCAACAGCGTAGGCATCCTCTGGGTCTGTATATGCTATTGAGCTGTTTATTGTATTTTTAGTTTCAGTGGTGGTTTTGCTGAATTTATAGTGATTAAGAATTTAGACTGTGGCTCGGTTGCTATCTACCTTGAGCAGGTTTTTAAATCTTCTAGACCTCATTTTTCTGATCTGTATGTAAGGACAGATCTGACCTAGTTGTGAATTAAATTAAGTAGACTCAAGTGCTCAGGGTATTTCCTGGCATGAAGCCCTAAAAAATGTTAAGTGCTATTTTTTTTTCTTGAAATAATTGTATTTAATGTGGAATTTTTTTTTTTTTTGGAGAGATTGAGAGAAAGAGAGAAGGGGAGAGAGAGAGAGAGAGAGAGAGAGAGAGAGAGAGAGAGAGAATCTTAAGCAGACTCCACGATCAGCATGCAGCCTGACACGGAATTCCATCTCAGGACCCTGAGGTCATGACCTGAGCCAAAATCAAGTCAGGTGCTTAACCGGTTAACTGAGCCACCAGGTGCCCCTTAATGTGGATTTTAAACTTCAGTCATTTTGCTGTGCTTTCCCATGGATAATGTATTGGCTTCAGTGAAAATGTAGTTTGCTGTGATTAAAACCAGTATGCTTCTCTTAAAGTATGCAAAGTACTCACACTCAGCCAGTATAAGAAGCCACCTCTGCAAGATGCCAGTGGGTTAGACCTTTCTTTTTGCTATTTAAATCTACCTTGTTTCACTTCCTGCCACCACCATTCTAATTTAGATCTTCATTGCTGGGTTAGATGACTACTACTATAGTCTCACTATACTTCCCGTTCACATATATTCTACATTATGATGGCAAATTTTCTTACGAAATTGAAGGTTATTATACCACTACTGTGACTTTTCCACTGATTAAAGATAAAAACAAACTCAGATGTTTGGTATTCAAGGGGCTGTATGCAGCCGTATGCTTATGCACCAGTTTGTGTACCAAACCACTTCTCACTTATGCCCAGCTTCATGTCCCCTTTACCTCCACATTTCCCTCAGTCAGGAAGTACTTTTCAGTACTGAGATCCTGTTCATTTGTAAGGCTTGTCTCAATCACTTTGTTCTCTTGAGAATCCTCTTGTGTCTCCTACTGGGTGTGATCACTCCTCTTTGCTCCCCAACTTTTCAACTCCCCCAAGCATTTTAAAGTTGTGAGACTGGTTTCCATAAGTTGTTTTGTAGTTATGTTTTACAGACTGAATTTTCATGTTTCACATATAGCATGGTTACCTATTTAAAAAATAGGTAGAACTGCTCAAAAGTTTTTTCATTATTTCCCTTATTTACAGCCATTTTATTTTAATTACTTTTCCTTTGCTGCCTAAGCCTTTTTAAAATTCACTGGAGTAACAAAAATACAGGAGAGTACTGGTAATCAGATTTATTTTAAATGTGTTACATCTTTAGAATTTGTCCCCAATTCAGTCTACCAAAATGGCATTACAGAAAACTAGAGCATTTCCTCTAGTATTTTCCCTGTTGCTGAAACTCTTTCTTCAGTTAATTGGTGTATTTAGTGTTCTTGGTCGCTCTCATTAAGAGAGATTACTTTTACATATTAACTTACTTGACAAAGCTCTTTGTTAGTGATGACTTTCTGGTATTGATTAGTGAAAATCAAAAATAAGTATTCATCTCTCATCCCTTGTTCTTTTAGCAAAAATATATTTTGTGAGTTATGCCCTTTTTTGGTAGAGTTTAAATACTTTAACATTGATATTCACTTTATAGCCTTATAGACAGCTTTTTGTTGGACTCCGCTCCTCTCAATGTTACTATGTCCCCTACTGGAGACTTTCTGGCCACTTCCCATGTGGACCACCTTGGAATTTATCTTTGGTAAGTTATTTCATACATTTTTGTTCTGGGTAAGGAGGAGGACAATGATATTGTAAGAAAATCATAGTTGCTAACATTGCCATTTAGTTTTTTTAATTTATAAAACAGAAATTTCACATAGAGTTAATTCACCATAAACTTGTGACTGATTCAACATGTGTTTGATAATTTAGATGTCTTTGCTCAAGTGTGAAATTCTAAACTACATGACTTATTTTTGTTTATCATATTTGCCTTTTTTAAAAAAGGTTTGTTTATTTTAGTGAGAGAGAAAGAGAGAGAATACAAGCAGGGGCAGGGGTAAAGAGAGAGAATTCTCAAACCAACTTCCTGATGAGTATAGAGCTCAGTGCAGCTTAATCCCAGGACCAAGATGATGACCTGAGTCAAAATCAGTCACTTAACCATCCAAGCCACCCAGGCACCCCTTCATATTCGGCTTTTATTTGTGGAAAGAGTAAGTGAATTTTGAAATATTAGGGAAGAGGAGTCCCTAGATAGGTCCTGGTCTGCCTGCCACAGCTCCAGGATCACTTTATAACTTTGTCCAGCTTTTCAACTTAGCCTACCTTATCTTCAAAGTAAACCATAAGTATGGTCAAAATGCTTTCTAAGATTCATACTAGTTACAAAACTCATAATAACCATGGAAAGATATTAATGGTGGTGATGAAGAACATGTAAGAGTTCAAAATAAATGGTCCATCATCTTGGTCTAGAAAAATTTTATGTATTTTCTGAGTTCACATGTGTAATTCCTTTAACTTATTATTAAGGAAGAGAAGAAAATTGATCCTTTAAAATTTTATAATTAGATTTTTAGGTTATAAAAATAAATACATGATAGTAATGGACTCTGGCCACCTTAATATGCAAAATGGAGTGTTTCTTGGCATTTAAGAAGCTTGAACAATCAAGACAAGAGTTACCTATAGGACCTCAGCAGGAGTATAATATAGTCTATAAATATCTATGTTAATGTAACTCAGGACCTGGTATTTCCAGTTATTATTTTACATTCCAGATTATAATGTCTGTGAAAGAGAATCTGATTCGCCCACTTTCAGAGAGGTATCTACATCTTGATGAGTCATCCAAGGCCATGGTACAGGATCAAGCAGCAGAAACATAACTACTTTAGAGGACCATTATAGAGAAGGGAAAGTTCATAACTTAAGCAACCCAAAGGATCTAATCAGCATATTCTTTCTCTGACTTAACTCTCTGAGTTCATCTTTCCTTCAGTTACGATTTCTCTAAATGGAGGTTGCCATTTATCAAAATGATATAAATATGTGGAAGTTATGTTATCTTATAAGAGTATTATCCACTACTGATATCTCAAATAAATAATTTTTTGTATTACATTAAAAATAAAGACTCATTAATAAATAATGTTCATGCACAGCTTTCTTATGATGACATCTATGACATGAATCAAGGCATTTTCAAATTAATACTGCCTTTGAGATTTTTTTTAACTTTTATAAGTGATTAGAATCTGAAGCTGAGTGCAAGATAGTAGTGATTATTACCAATAATTGAAGTTTCTTGTAAGTTTTAAAATATTGTTTGTATGTTTATTTCTCAGGTCCAATATTTCCCTGTATTCAGTTGTTTCACTACGGCCACTTCCCACAGATTATGTTCCTTCAGTAGTGATGCTTCCTGGTACTTGTCAAACCCAAGGTAATCACAAAATAGTAGTTTTGAAGTGTAATATCATATATCTAACATGAGGGATATTACTATTGAAGGTAGAGTTTAATGCTGTCAATCAAAATATTTTGTTCCAAAGTATTCCTAACTGATAGGAAATATTTTGAATGACTTCATGAATTAATGCAAAACTATCATTGATGTGGTATTGATAAGAAATTAAATAGTATACTAGTGGAGAAGTGTTTTGGGTCTGGTGATGGGAGTTGTAGATAATATGAGATGATGAGGAAATAAAGTCAATAGAGTTTATAAGGCCATACTCAGTGGGCATGTTATGAAATACTAATGGATTCGGAATAAAGTAAGTTCCTTTTATATGATATAAATCTCATTCTACATTAATTTGTTTTACCTGAAAATTTTTTGTTTTAAGATGTGGAATTTTCAGAAGAAACCATAGAACCAAGTGATGAAATGATAGAGTATGATTCCCCAGAACAGTTGAATGAGCAATTGGTGACTCTATCACTCCTCCCTGAATCACGGTGGAAAAACCTTCTTAATCTTGATGTTATTAAGGTAATGCTGTAGTACACTTAATATTGGTCCCTAAAGATGCATTCTTTAGTAGAACTAGCTTCCCTCTACTTGGAGGGTTTCAGAAGGAACAGTTAAAGCCTAAGGTAATAGAAAATACGATTTAGTTGACGGCTGTCTGATCCAATGTGATTATCACAAGATTCTTTCTCTATAGTAATTGACTTTGAGAGCACTGAGCAAAAGTACAGCCTGCAACTACGGAATCATTAAAAATTAGGTGTTTTAAATCTAACCTAATAAACTTTTTGTAACTTACAAAAATGAGAAAAAAAATTGCTGCTATGATGTATGATATTTCTTTTGCTAGGCATTTGGGGATTAGAATACTTTTCTCTGGTCTTTAATTAAGCTTTAACTACCCTTAACCATTCCATTCCTTACTCTGTCAACTCCAAGAAAATTTTTATAGCTTGCTATGTTGAGTCCAGGCACATAACTTAATATGAACTAATCACTAGGTAATGTCCCAAGGACAGCGGCAGTGGGAAAAAAATCTACCTCCTTCTTCCTTGAGGAATTTACCATTTATATGCTAAAAGGATAATTATGGCATAAATTAGTGTTTTTCAAACTGTATTTTATGACCCACGTTTGTGAGTAGCAAAAGTAATTGAAAGGAATAGACTAGAGTAGAAAACTTCTAATTTTTCCTCTGATAGTAAGGGGAAGTGTTTTATGAAACTTGATTGGTTGGATATATACATATTCACATTCACTAGAGGTTAGTGTGTACTAAATCACATGCTAGGCCAGGCATAAAATTGTAAGAATTGATATAGATAACTATGACAAGATGTGGGGGTTTTGTAACTGATTACTTAGCACCACAAAAGATGCGTGTGTCTTGGGTAAGGAAAGAGTTTTCACATGTTAATTTTCCTCTCAGAAGTTAAATATGCTTCTCTTTACTTGCTCACTTTTTGAGAGAGTGGACATTAGCTTTAATGTATGTTGTGTAGGAACATAGTTGTGAAATCTCTCCATCATGTTGTCCAGTGTATCAGCTCTAAAGGCAGTACTTTATGGGATGGCATTAAAAGAAATGCATTAAAAAGTCCAAGTAGATCAGTGTGAAATGGAGCAATCAGAATAATGCCCAATTATTTGAGCTAAGGTTTTGGACTACTCTTCCTTGTTTAGATACAGTTTTTTTCTGCATAAGAACTTATTTGGAAACTTGAGTGAATGATCTTTATGGAAGAAATATGCTAACATCTCCAATATTTTTACTTCTTACTAAATGATAGAAGTTAGAATTTCTAGATTTGTCCTGTGGGTAACTTCTCTTACTGCAGTCTCTACCATCACCAAGAAGAGCTGTGCTTACTCTGCAGTTAGCAATATCTTGTCTTGCTTTCATGTAGTAACTTTCTTTTATGCTATGCTTCCACAGGCCATAAGTACCCTTGGTTTTCTTTGAAAAAACAGATCGCTCTTGTATGATAGCTCTTAAAGAAAGGAAGAGGAATAGTGTGAGGTAAAATTGTGAGACTTTTTTATGAGGCAGTTTACCACAGAAAGGCTCTTTCATTAGATGCTCCTGAGGTAGTGACGAGTAGCATGTGGTAGCCAAAACTAAATTCTGTCAGTAGGAATTCCAATGGAGTTTTCCTGATAGAATTTTACTAACACTTGAAATATTTTATAAATGAGCAATAGTGTTCTTTTGCTTTTTAAAGACAGAAAGTACTAAGGAGAAATCAATAGAAATTCCAACGAAATAGAAGAATCAGGGCTTTTATGGCAAAGTCTACCTCTGGCTCCAAATTTCCTTTGGAGAAAAAAAACATAAGAAACTGTAAGTTTTGTTTTCTAGCCCATTTTGTGAAAAAGGTAGAAGCTCAAAATTACTTGTTATTCCTTTACCTAAATATTCATGTAAATCATGTTTGAGGAAAGTGAGAGCTCCTAGAGCTTCTCCTGAACCCTGTCATTTTTCTTCTCTCTTATCAGCAAGGGTACTAGAGATCTGCCTTGAGAAGCCCAGTAAAGATATCTGTGATATTCATCAGTTGGCGTTTTATTACTTTTTGCACTTTGTTTTAAAATTGATTTGAAATTAAGTATTAGAAACTGTTGGCAAGGACTTACTAGTCTTTTTCGCTTTCACATTTTCTCTTAATCAGAAAAAGAATAAACCAAAGGAACCACCCAAAGTACCCAAATCAGCACCGTTTTTTATTCCAACGGTTCCTGGCCTTGTACCCAGATACGCTGCACCTGAGCAAAACAATGATCCCCATCAGGTAAAAACTAAATTGGAGCATTTTAAGTATATAGGGTATGTTTTCTGTTCTGCGTTTATAATTCTTTATAAAGACCTAGTTTTAAGATAGAGTAAATTAATGACAGCTTTAATTAAAGGATACTTTTTTTGTTACACTTAACGTTCTTGCAATAATGTATATTTCTTTTTGCTTAAGTCTAAAGTGGTAAATCTAGGAATTTTGGCTCAAAAATCAGATTTCTGCTTGAAACTTGAAGAAGGACTGGTAAATAATAAATGTAAGTTAAGTTATAAAATCTTTTTATTGGGGTGCCTGGGTGGCTCTGTCGTTAAGCATCTACCTTCAGCTCAGGTCATGGTCACAGAGTCCCCAGATCAAGCCTCACATCAGACTCTGCTCAGCAGGAAGCCTCATTCTCCTTCTCTTACTCGCCTTGCTTGTGTTCCATCTCTAGCTGTGTTTCTCTGTCAAATAAATAAATAAAATCTTTTAAAAAATAATAATAAAATAATATAATAAAGTCTTCTACCAAGTATTGTCAATATATTATGCCTTATATGAAGAGAAATTGAATTAAATATTAGCATATTTTTCTGTAGCTGAAAGAAGATAGTAAAAATTTAAAAGGATTGAAATTTTTATTTTAATGTGAAATAATTTTAGCTTTTGTACTGTTAAATGAGTGACATGAAACTTGGATGAGTATCAATATTATAATAACCTTTGAGAAGATTTCACACTTTCTATATGGAAAATTAGTGTTCTCCCCATCTTTTTCTTTTGTTTTTACTTATAAATATAGTTTATAATACAGCAGAGACTTGTATTAGGTGATTTTTAGATATTCCCGTTATCCCATTAAGGGAATTTTAAAATATATTGTATATTTAAATTTTGAAAGCTACAGTCTATAGCTAATAATGATAAATAATAAGTGTAAGCTATTAATAAAATCACAGTCACTTTCCTGTTTGATTTATCCTCTTATTTTTTGGATCCAAATGCTTTTGTTTTCATAACAGCATCATGTGAGTCCACCTTGGCAAAAGTCAAATAATGGTACTGATGGGCCATTGTAGATGACTGAAGAATAGCAAAATCGTAGAGAAATAATTTGTTATATTTCTGGAGGGACAAAGAAGAAAAGCACTATTATTTAGTATAGACTGAAAGAGAATAAAATTTATTAGAGTTTTCTTATTGGTGTTATTTCTTTTCTGAATGTCATTGCCATTGTAATCAAATACCTGTTATAGAATAGTTGTTAGTGTATAGCATATGTATTCTTAGGATGCATATAAAACAAAAATGCATATTTTAGAGAAAAAGAGTAAATTTGTGGTGGGTAAGAATAGGTGAAATCGTTCCCCCTCTTACATATTTCTGTACTTTGTTTCTTAATAATCATATGGTACTTTAAAAATTTTATAATAAAAGGAAAAAAAAATAAATTCCCCCACCTCATCCTATTCTCCATGCAACTACTCTTAATAATTTGGTATATACCTTACAGCCCTCTTATATTTGTATTTGTTCTGATTGTTGTATGACCATCTGATTGATGTTAAGACCATCTTAAAATGTCTATCACTAGGCATTAATTAGATTTCCTTTAACAGCTTGAGCAGCAGGAAAAAAAACTTAGCAAAAATTTTAGTGCTTTAAGTACTTTTTATTGAATTGCTTTCATCATTTGTACTGATTGTTACTTAATTTGGAGTTCATTTTACTACTTAATGGAAAAAAATAAAACCATAGGAAGAATTTCCTGTGTAATTTAAATATATGTTGCTTGGGTATGAAATGAAACTATAGTTTCCTAAATGAAGTGATTGTAGGTAATAACTGGATTCTTTTTAAAACTTAATGCAGATGAAGCTGCTCTTAATCTTCTGAAAGAATTAGGCCCATCAGGAATTGAAACAGAGCTGCGAAGCCTGTCTCCTGATGGTGGTGGATCTGTAGAAGTTATGCAGAGCTTCTTAAAAATGATCGGGATGATGTTGGACAGGAAGCGTGATTTTGAGTTAGCCCAGGCATATCTTGCATTGTTTCTAAAGGTAAGTCTAATATAAGATGATACTTCTCAGCTTGCCTTCCCTTAGGGTAGAGTTGTCTGATAGAATTTTCTGCAAAAAATGGCAGTGTTTTCTAGCCACACTGTCCAACGTAGCAGCCACTTGACACACTTGGCCACTGAGCATTGAGAAATGTGGCTAATGTGACTGAGAAACTGGATTCCCTATTTTGCAGGTATTTAATTAATTTAAATGTAAATAGCCATCTTTACCCAGTGGTTATTGTATTGGACAGCTAAATGGCACAGCTTTGTAGTCTTTTCTTTTACTCAGCACGATTTTGATTCATCCCCCTGACTTTTCTGTGTCATCCATTTGATTCAGTATACTAAACTATTTTAAAGTCATTATATTTTGGCAGTTTTTCTATGAGCATGAAGAGAAAATTAGGTTTCATGTTTATTTTTTGTTTTTGTTTTTTTTCTGCTGTTGGAATCAAAATACTTCTATCCTGCTTGAAGGGGTTTCAGGTGATTTGTCAAGAATAGTTGTTTTTATGACTAATGTAATGGAGAACTCATGTTTATTTCGGTAGTATATTATATTGAAGGAAGTAGATGATGCTGACTTTTAGTGTTAACAGATAACAATACTTCCTGTATCCCATTAATGTATAAAATGAGTTTTAACTTGATCTAATTATTTAAAATTATTTTAAAAGTAGATATTTAGATAGTAGCATATACGATGAAAAAAATAGAAATGCTACATATTTTTTCTGTATTCTTTCCCAAACTTATGAACTGTAGTTCCTGAGTATAAATTTACTTTAATCCTTAGGAGTTAAAGCAGAGAGCCATCAATCATTCATTACCAGTGCGTTTCAGTGAAAGGAGAAACCTAAAGAAGCACAGAAATAGGGAGATAGTTCAGAACTAGGACCTTGTTTCTAGATTTGTATCAAGGGTTTCCTTAGTTGGAGGAGGGTGATGACAACTTCATTTCTGCTAAGGGAGAGACAGACAGTAACATAAAGGAACTTAGAAGAAAGTTTGATAGAGGAGAGGGAAATGGGAACTGATAATAAGCCAACATTTAAGGAAAAAAATATTCAGAGGAGTATCTTATGATGTTCCTTGGTAAGAAAGTTGAATCTAGAAAAAACAAAATTTTAACTTTCTTAAATATCATAATATTTTTCTTTTCAGTTACACCTTAAAATGCTTCCTTCAGAGCCAGTACTTCTAGAAGAAATGGTGAAATTGTCATCACAGGTGGAAGAAAACTGGATCCATTTACAGTCACTCTTCAATCAAAGCATGTGTATTTTAAATTATATAAAAAGTGCCTTGTTATAAAAATAAATTTAAGTGACTAAGACTTATATTAAATGGGTTCAGTTTAACTCATACCTTGTTTTCCACGTTTCACTGTGAAAAGAAAATGCCAGCGCTATAAACTAGTAGTCATTCTTCCCTTTAAATGCTAAATATTTTCATGAAATAAAATTATACCTGCCTTTTGTTTTAAAGATTTATAGAATCTACTCAGATGACTTATTTTCTGAGTCTCTTCATGTCAGTTACTTATATATGACTGAAATGTTGTCATCAGGTCCTATTTTTGAATACCTGTAATGTAAGAAATGTTAGGTGTTTCGTGTAAAATATTGCTGAATTGAAGACAAAACTGATGTGTGATACAGTTATAAAAGGGCCTTCATGATATGAAATAAATCCTTCCTTGGTGACCTCTGTTGAAAACAGGGATCATTGACTCTTAGAGTTTAGATCATTGACTCAGATTAGTTGCAGCCCTCTTGTAATGCAGAAGAAGTTGCAAAGGTCATTTAGGGATCTCAGTGACAGATGAGGTTTATAACACCACCCTGGTATTCTTTCCACTGGAGCCTTTCTAAAGGAACTTGTTATTTCAACCAACTGCTAGAGGAGATAGCTGAATAGGTACCTAGGATAGGGGAGGGAAATTCCAAATTCTGAAGATATCCTTCAGTGTTTCTTCCTTACAGATTACCCTTTTATTTTGAAGAAACTACCACCTATATACTTTTCTCTCCTAACCATTGTGGAACCAGATAGCTCTGTCAGTTTCTCTTATTGTTTTCATAATTTGAGACTTTAGCAATACATGAATTAAAAATAAGCAGTTCCTCTACCTGGAAAAGTGTTGGGAGGTCATCATTGAAGCTGCTTTGCCTCCTCTTTATGTCCCCTTTCCTTGCAACTAAAAAAAAAGACTTTCAAGGGTATAGCTAAGGTCACAAATGAGTGAATAAACTTCCAGTCTTTGTACCTATTAGCTGAAGCCCCCTCAATATGAGAGGTTGATAGAGGACTTTATGGTGGGATTATGCTGTCACAAATGCAAACACTTTCCTAAATAGCAGAAAAAAGCAGGGGACAATTGCCCTTACATGGTAGGTCTTTGAGATACAATGTGATATGACTGCTTTCGTGTTTTCTTTACTCTGTCCCTGTAGAGGTGTGAAAAACCATAAAACCATATTGCTTCGGGCAATTTACATAATAATTGGAAAGCAAATTGATAATGGGTATGGTAATATTTGTAAAGTTTAATCTATGTTATAAAAAGTCATTCTAAGAGCAGAGTCTTTCTTCTAAAAACAATTTTTAGTTTATACATTCAAAAGTAGTGTTATTCATAAAATGTTACTGGTTGTATATGAATGCCAATATCATTCTCATTAGAATTAGGGTTTTACAGAATAATCTCCAGATCTCCTTACTAAGGAGTTGATCAGTGGTAACTTTAAATATCAAAGCATTTTGTTTAATGGTATGAATTAGTAAACTACTTAAGAAATGTGACAGTCTGGCTTTGTCTTCTCTTATTTTCTTTTAGAAATGTGTATAAACTTAACTATTGACTGAAATCTTAATGACTTAAATCTAACTTTAAAAATTGTATTCCCCTCCACCCCAAATACTACATTCTAAAGATATGGCAAAATTTCAGTATATCATCTTGTACCATGTGAATGTTAATAAATAACTAAACAAAATAATAACAGCTCTAAACTGATATTGTATTGCTTTTACAAATCTTAAACTGAATTTCCCTTTCTCTTTCTAATGAGAATATAGGAGTTGAATGTATTGTTTCTGTTGGAGGTATCTTTATATAGTGTTAGCATCATTTTGGCAGGTAATGTTCCAGAACCTCTCCCGTATGTTTAAATCAAGGAAAGAAGGAAGAAAGAAAGAAATACAAAGGATAATTTTGATTGTATATTTTTTCTTAAAATGTATCATTTTCTGCATACTGCTCTTTCTTTACATTTGAAATTACAAATTTCGTTTGTGACTACATTTCACTTGTAAAAACATAAGAGATAAATCTATTTTGGCAGTCACCTCAATCCTAATACCCCTCTTATAAGTACCAATTGTTAATTTTCCACCTAGACCTCTGTCCATGAATGTATATACATATTATATATAAGCACAGGAAATAAACTGTATAGTTTTAATTTTTACATAATATATGCATATCATTCCACAACTTTTCTACTTGGCTTATTTCAGTATAATCATACCTAATCTCTGTACTTTTGTAAAAAAAAAAAAAATATATATATATATATATATATAACATTCCATTTAGCCTAAAATGGACACTTAAGGGAGTTTCCTTTTTTCCCTCTAATTACAATCAATGCTGAAAGAACATCATCCTGCATCATCCTGTGCAACTCTTTATGTGCATTGAAGGATTTTTTGTAGTATATACTTGGGTTTTGAATTGTTGGACCAGTTAGGCAACTTTAAAAAGATACTTCAGTTGGCTTCCAAAATGGCTATTACCGACTTAGAGTTTCTCAACAGTGAATGAGTACCTGTTCCATATCATTAAGAACATTTGGTATTGGATTTTTAAATTTTTTAATTAATGAAAAAATTATTTTATGCTTTAAAAATTCTGGCACTAGTAATGATGGGCATCTTTTCATATGTTTATTTTAGACCTTTTTTATATTTGTGAATTGCCTTTTCCCAACATGGCTTATTTTTCTGTGAATTAAATATTTGTCTTTATTCATTTTTGATACGAGTTTTTCATACAGATATTAGTTTTTTATGTCTGTAACCTGTGTTTACTCAGTCACTTGTATTTGACATACATTGTCTCTTTTTAATAAACGTTTTATATTTCTATATATTCAAGGTAAATTTTGACTTATTTCAAAATATGAAGTATATTCTGTATTCTAAGACATTTATCATGTCATCCAGCCAGATCTTCATTGAGAATTGATTTTTGTGAAGAGTAAGGTAAAGAGCTACTTTTATTCAAAAGTTCAAAGCCATTCATTGACGTCCACTCTGTTCTCATTGATTTGAAATGCTGTTTTATTATGTATTAAATTCTTTAATTGAGGTATTTGACATCCCAAATAAATAATATATTGCTTTGATTCTAGTTTTCTATGTGTTGTCAGATTTGGTGGAGGTAATGTTTTTCCCAAAAACTTCTTGACTATTGGTGAACATATCTTGAAATTATGTTTTTGCTTGTGCTAATCATAGGATTTGGAGAGATTTACAATGGTATTTTTCTTGAAGAACAATATAGGCCTTCATTAAACCAAAGCTTTTGTAGGCTTGGTTTCATAAGATATCTTTATACCATCATACATTTTTTGACATTTATTTTTGGGCATTTAATTTTTGTTGCCTTAGTGAAATACACTTTTTTTCTAATGTATTTTATAATTGGTCCTTGCTGTCATGGTAAAAGCAGTTTGGTTTTTATATGCTAATTGTTATGCAGTAGAACTCTTAAAAGTCTGTTAACATAGTCTTACCTAAAAAATCCAAAAGAAGCCCATCTTTGGCAGTTGGTGAGACTTTTATTTCCTATATAATATTCATGTTTTATTTAGTTGTTCCTAGGATTGCTTTAGCTATGGTCTGGCACAGTGCTGAATACTAGCTATGTGTAACAAATAATTTGCTTTGCTACACATTTTAGTGAAAATGCTTTTAATGTTCCACCATATAAATATATGCTCTGAATTTCGGGTAGATATCCTTTGTTAGATTCTATTTTATTAATCTTCTACTTTAAAAAATTAGACTAGAAAGTAAGTTTTATCAAGTGATTTTTCAGCATATATTGGAAGATCAGTATCTTAATTGGTGTAATTTGAGTTTTGTTCAAAGATTTCTAATATTGCCTTTTATTTGGGTAGAACTGTTTGTAAGTAAGATGAAACTGGTGCATTTTTTTTCTGTTTCATAGAGTTATCGATCCTTGATTTTTTTTTTTTTTTAAATCTTTACACCCATGGGGCTTAAACTCAAGATCCTGAGATCGAGTCGCATGCTCTGTTGACTGAGCCAGCCAGGTGCCCCTGTCATCAGTATTTTTTTAAAAAAACTTGTTTAATCAGGGACGCCTGGGTGGTTCAGTCGGTTAAGTGTCGGCCTTTGGCTCAGGTCACAATCCCAGGATCCTGGGATCCAGTGCCACATTGGGCTCCTTGATCAGCGGGGAGCCTGCTACTCCCTCTGTCTGCTGCACACTCTTCCTGTGCGCGCTCGCTCTCTCTCTCTCTCTCTCTCTCTCTCTCACACACACACACACACACACACACACAAATAAATAAAATCTTTAAAAAAAGAACAAACAACTACTTAATTGAAGGGAAAAAAAAGTCTCACACAAAGTCTTTACTGAGATTTTCCCTATTTAGTTTTTTTCTGTGGTTACTGAAGTAATTCAATTTTCTGTCTCTTCTCAAGCCAATATTGGTAAATTGTATTTTCCTTACAAATTATAACTTTAATCTAGATTTTGAAATTTATTGCTGCAAGTTATGTTAGGGTTATGCTTTTTTATTAATCATTTGGTTGGAAGTGAGAAATCAGCTCACACATGGGTGTCTACAAAGTCCAGAGATAATACTAGCTTTACCTACTCCTAGATCCACAGATTTCTCAAGAATTGGTCAGTCTCTCTAGAGCTCTGTTTTGCTATCATTATTGGCTAACTGTATAGCCCACATCTCTACTCATCCCCCTGACTCATCAGATACTTACTGGGGATCTACTAAATGTGCTAGAATTTTATGCTAGGAATAGAAGTGATCAAAACTTGAGGTAATACAGGTCTGAATTTACATGTTTTCCCCTTAAACTAATTAGAAAGTGGTTATATGAATCCTGAAATCTGATTCCATTTAAACTTTAGCCATAGTCAAGGGGTCACTGTGACATAGGGAGAGATCTGTGAAAGTTCACACAGGTTTCCATGACTAGGTGACATTTGAAAGTTTCCATCTGCTTCCTGAGGTGAAATGAGGCACTGAGTTGAGAGTATGGTGCCAACTGGCTGGCTATAGAGCCACTGTGGCAGAGTGAGCTGTGATCCCATAGCAAAGTGTAGCAGCACCAGCCTAGTGCAGGGCCCAGTTGGAAGGCTGGCTAAGACTGAGGGCAGGCTAAGTAGGGTGAGTATGGTGGGAGGAGAGGTGGGGTGGGGAGGATTTGGCAACACAGATGGCTTTCCCTCCACCCACATGCCACCTTGGAAAGGGAAAGAGAGTGAGCTAAAGCACCGAAAGGAAACAAACAAAATTTGAACATAAAATGTCACTATTCAGAAAAGCCTAAGCTAATGTGAAAGATTTTTTTTTGGTAATTTTGTACCCTTTCACCCCCACTTCAAGTCCAGCTGGTATGAGGGCTTATGGGTGACACTTAATATTTTGTAAAGAATTCTGTGGGGACTTTTTCAGTGTACTGTATGCTGAATTTCCCAATTCCAGCTATTCAACTGAATTCTCTAAATGCCTATGAAGTGATATATGCAATATTCAATATCTAGTTTTCACCTCCATTTTTTAAAAAGTGATTTATTTGGACCATAAGATATGTAGATAACAATGATTTAATGTTCACTGGGGAAAAACGTAGTATAAATACGAGACAAATAATTTTTAGGAATATCATTTATTTGCCATTACAGCGAGGAATGGATCTTTCAAATCCGGGTTGTTTTAGTTTGTTTTATTTGTTTTGTTTTTGCTACCATTTAAGTTTTTCCTATTATCTCTCAGTTCCAGCCTTTACAACTCATTTATTTTGGCTCTTTGTCCCCATCTGAACTTTCCAAATCTGACATCTTGTTTTAGAACTTTGGCCCATGTTTCCTCACTCCTGGTAACACCCTGCACTCCAGCGTAAATACCATGCAAGCCCAATGGGTGAATGAGTGGCAGGTGAGTGACTGCCCAGCCTGAATTTGCCTTAAAAAGTATATTACACCAAAAAGTGATGGCTTCCTATCCAGAACGATGTTGCACTCCTTCCTTAATTTACTCATTGTCTCATCAGATACTTGGTACATACTGTAGCTCAGATGCTGTATTATGCTCTTGAAATACTTAAAACACACAAGGTCTCTGTCCTTAATTTTAGCTCATCATTCGTTCACTTTATTTTGCATGTCCTTTTTTGTCTTTGCTCTCTTTTACAGCAAAGATGAAAGAAATTGTTTCTAAGCCATCCCTCTGTAAAACGGGATGCCAGTTCTGTTTCAAAGTAAGGAACGTGCGTATGTGTGCTTCCGTGTACGTGCTTGTGTATGCACGTACACGTGTGTGCGGACGGATGCGGACCGGAGCTCTCAAGTAGCCTTTGAATGTCCATGTATGCTTGCATGGCGGGGAGGGGGAAGTACGATATGACAGAACACCAGCACGCTTTTTGCTGCCGTTCTCGTTTTAAAGGACTTAATAACTTCGAAAAACAATGGATATGAAGAAATAAAATAATTAGGTAGAAAAAAACACCTTTTTTCTTGGAAGATACCGACTCTGTGGAGGAAACTGGTTGGTACTAGTTGGTCAGAATCCGGGAAACGAAGATGAGGACCCAGTCTTACCCTGCTTGTTAGGCATCGCTCATGGATCCGAGGGCAGTTCCCGAAAGGGGTGAACGCCAGTGTTCTCTGCTGGCAAGGTGGACGCAGTCTGACCGAATGGGAATGTGGAGGCAGAGGACAGAATGAGTTGTTCATACCTATTGCTACAGTAACAAGGAGATGAGGTAAGTAAGGTAAAGGGCCCTGGGTACTGCACAAGCCAGTACTAGAAGGAGTGAAGAAATAGATGTGTGTGTTTCTATATCGAACCATCTCATTCTCTCTCCTAACTGGTTCATTCAGTAATTCTGTGTGGAGTTCAACAAGATGTTGGAGATACCATTGCAAATGAGACAAGGTGCCTGACATCCAACCCCAGATGAGCCATGGAGGAGGAAAGGCTGCAAAGAATCTGCCTTTCTGGAGCCAGGGAAGGTTGCCAGGGAAGGAGAAGAGGACAACTGCCATGAATCTTGAAAGAAAGGTGAGTGGCAGGCAGGTGGTGGTGCAGAGAGAGACACAATTCAGAGACCAAGAGGAAATGAAAAAGGCAATGGGAAATCAAGGGTGCCTAAATGCATGCTGGTTATTACCTTTGGGGATGTGTGGAAGCCATTGGCCCTTGAACTTTTCTGCATTATAGTCTGTGTTTTATTTAAATTAGACAAAACAGGATGAAATGTTAACAACTGTTGATTCTGGGTTTTGTTATATATACATTTCAGTACTCTGGTTTTTTTACTCTTTTTTTCTCTTCATTTAATTTTTCAAATAAAATACACATATATCTTACCATTTTCCCATCCAAACATGTGTACATACTATTATGTACATATATGCTATGTGGCTGGCCAGAATTTCACTTCCTTCTGGAAAGTGACTCCTGGAAGCTACAGTTGTTTTTGCTGCCTGAAGTAAGTTTGACCTTTCCACAAACATTCAGGTACTACTTGACCTGATCACACTGACTTGGATGTGAGTCTCTTGGTCTCTAGGTCTTCTCTTCTCACATGGCTCATGTGAGCTGGAGTTAGGAGACCCATGGAAGTGGCACTGACTCATCTGGTGGTTGGCTAAGCCTGGAGCACCTCCAGGAAGTGGTGGGAAGGGCAGCTCTTGGCAGAAGAGATCCTCACCTAAATGGCATGGGGTTTCCCAGAAAGCATGAGGAATATTAGGGTGGAGAGTTTCACTCTCCTTCAGCAATAAACAGAAATAATCCGCTTGATTCCAGATGAACTAAATGTCAAAGAGACAAATTCCCAATTAGCTTATCTCTTTAACCTTTACCTGAGCTCAAAGAAGGAAATTACCATTACCTTTCCTGCTGAGAAATGACAATCACTCAACAAATATACCACACCTTGTATTGCTTGAAACCAATTTCATCTTTAAAAAAATAATCATTTGTAAGAAAAATTATTCTTTTTTTGGAATCAAGTCCCTTTTTTTTTTTTTTTTTTTGGTAGTCCTTATGTAGCAAAACCCCTAGACAAGTAGCACTGCCTGGAGGCACTTAGGATAAATTTAGATCATACAGGAAAATGCCTCTCACTATTTTTTTCATCTTCAAAGTGCTGTTTTCCTCCTCTTCTGCCAATATGGCAGCTATGTTCTCCTGACTCTGCCTTTGCTTGTGCCCTTGGATGAACTTACGCATTTGCTACAGAGTCCATTTCAGTGTTGGGCAAACAACAGGTGTTCAGTCAATACCCAATTCCGTGGTTTTCATAGAGTGGGCCAGTGTTCCCTGGGATTTCCTGAAATCTTTTCAGAGGATTAGCAAAGTATTATGAAAAACCATTTTATAATAAAACTAAAATTATTTGACTCTTTTTGATCTTAGTATTTCAAATACAGGAAGTATCAGTAGATATAATCTGTATAACCAAAGCTTGGTGAAGTCCTTAGTAATTTTTTTTTTTTTAAGATTTTATTTATTTGACAGAGAGAAACACAGCTAGAGAGGGAACACAAGCAGGGGGAGTGAGAGAGGGAGAAGCAGGCTTCCCGCCGAGCAGGAGCCCGATGCGGGGCTCGATCCCGGGTCTCTGGGATCATGACCTGAGCCGAAGGCAGTCGCTTAACCAACTGAGCCACCCAGGCACCCCCCTCCTTAGTAATTTTTAAGAGTGAAGGAGTGCCGACACCAAAAATATTGAGAATTGCAGACCTAATTGGTAAATAAAACACATAATTTCACCAAGAGATGCTAATATATAGTATAAGGTATGGATTACCCAATGCCCATCTCTGAGAATGCCTCAAAACCCGATGTTCCAAATATGGAATATGAATCAGTATTACTTTAAGATCCTCAGAGAGGGCCACTGGGCCTGGGCAACTCTCAGGTTTTGGGATTGTATTTAACTACAGGTTAGTTGGAGTGTGTGGTCTGTTGAGTCCATTTAGTACTAGATAGATGGCCGACTTTGGGCTAAGACAATGAAATGATAAATCAAGAATGTTTAAATTGTTAATATAATGAAATATATCACTCTGGGTGTTTAGAATCAGTTTAATCTATTTTCAGCAGAAGATACATTTATTAAAGAACATTAGAAATCTTTCCAAATTTTTTATGGGCTTTGTGGCTGAGAACAATGTCCTGACCATCCCAAAGTACTTGTAATGCTAACACTGGTCCTGGATGCTGGGTGTCCCTGGTGCCTCTGAAATCTTGGGGTCTTGGCTACCACCTCACTGGAATAGATTACACACAGCAGCTCCTCCATAGCAACAACTTATAATTCCTATTGTCACGAGGGTACATCCAGCCAGGGACAATCTAAGGCTCACACCTGTACCGAAGTCACAAAGGAAGCTGAGAGAGCAAGGGTCTGGGTTCTTTGTTGGGGATGCAGGGCTTTTTAAGTGGGAAATCCTCCAAACATAGAAAGAGTGTTCACAAGGTATTTGGTGTCAAAAGTAGGTCTTCCCATAGTTATCTGCTTGGCTGCCCAACACATACCCTTATTCCATACATTAAATTCCCAGCAACAATTACAGTAGCAATAATAATGCAATATTTACCTCCATACACATAAAAGCATACTTACTCTCTCCCCTAAAAGGAGAAACAATTATCAGTTGAAAACAATTTCAGGATTTAGTAACAGAAAATCTCAGTTAACCATGATTTTAACAAATGGGGTACCTTATCTTCTGTATACATCAAGAATTATTCAGTAATACTGTAAAGGACATAAGATTTTTCTCTGCTTTCTCTATTTCATTTTTATGAAATTTTATAAAAATTATGAAATGGAAGAAAGTCCCTCATTTCTTAGTTTGTGGTTTCAAGATGGCTACCAACAACTGTCACATCAGACCTCATCAAATCTTCCCAAGCAGGAAAAAAATGGAGAAAGGCAAAATTATTATTCCATATGAAACTTTGTTCTTTTAACTGGAAAAACCTCTAACTACAGCCAAGTACCTGGCTCACATTGCTACCATTTGGCTGGTCACTGGTAAAGAGGAATGTTAACTTAGACCAGACATGGTTTAGCCCTTGGGGGGGGGAAGAGAGCAATGGACACTATCTAAACATGAAACTGGGATGCTCTTAGAAGGAAATGGCAGAGATTGCTGTTAACGTTGAAAAAACTGTCTTTGTTCATAATACCAAAAAACCCTCAACATTATTCATTGTTTACTAGAGATTATTTTTATTGAGTTACAGGTTAAATATGATTTAAACAAAAGAAATTTGTTTTGTGTGTAATTTAACAGTGGTTAAATATTTTACCATGAAAGTGCATAGATGTTAAGGAATTAAAATTGACCAAATAATCCAATTTTTTCTACCTTATGAGCCTGCCTCATCATCTCTGAGTAGCGACGAATGATGAATACACTTCTTGAATTGGTAGCAGTATAGCTGTTAGAAAAGTCTATAGAAGGTAAGGTTTAAACCCATAGATGACATTTGTGGCAAAATCTCTTATGAATGTGACCCTGCTGTCCTCCATAAATTTTAAATTTGCCTTTTTTTTTTTTTTTTTTTTTTTTTTTTTTAAGTAGGCTCCATGCTCAGCATGGAGCCCAATGCCAGGCTTGAAATTGTGACCCTGAGATCAAGACCTGAGCTGAGATCAAAAGTCAGATGCTTAATCAACTGAGCCACCCAGCTTCCCCTATAAACTTGCTTTTTAATAGCCTCCTAAATTGCAGGCTTTCTTCATTTTAAGGGCTGGTACCACAGCCTCATTGCCCTCATCTGCCCTGTTCCCTTTGGGTTCTCACTCAACTGATTAAGTCAGTATGAGCATAGTGGCTACTTGGATAATTGGAGTTTTTTTAAGCTTTATTAAGGTATAATTGCGCACATGTAATATATATATATATATATATATATATCTTGATGAGTTTGGACTTGTGCCATAATACCCATGATAGTATTGCCACAACCCTGGCTTGGTCATAGTGCCCTCTGATGATCCTGGAGTCCCATGCTTATTCAGCATCAGGAAATAAAGGCACTCAGATGTAGTCCAGGATGTGTGGGCAAAGTGCTGATGAGTTCTTTTCAACACTTCAGCTGTCAGTAGCAATACTTTGCGAAAGTTAAGGATTCAAAGGATGTTTCAATCAACAGATGGCAAGCCCAGCTAATTAAATCTCTCTCATCTAAAAATGTTAAGTGCCCTAATATTAGAAGAAAGGTGTTAGGGAAGGCTTATAATATTTTCAGGGGGTTTATATTGAATTAAAATCTATCTCAAGACATCAGCTACATGAAAATATCTACATCAGAAAAAGGAACTGTTTACTTTTAAAAATAAAGGCTTATGTATAAATTTTACTTTCCATTAAGAAGTGACAGAAAAGGAAATGCCATATTTTAAGGAGAGAAAACATGTTACATCACTTTCTGGGAACAATTAATGCTGCATTTTTAAGTGAATCCTGAAGAAATCAAAAGTAAATAACAGAGAATGTAGAGTACTTTATGTTTTTTCTCATTAAACTTATTATAGCAACTTAAAAATGTACCTCTTCCTTCTCCTCCTTCCTTCAAAAATAATAACCACCAAACTGCCTCCTTAAAAGCCCATATCATTTGGCACCTTTTCAGCCACCAGAAAGTTATTGGCCATGGAAAACTGAATTGCCACTAAAAGTCCTATAAAATTGTCTGTACTCCAGACTTTTTTCAAGTCAAGGGTTTGTACTATACAGAAATGAGTGGTAGTGGCTTTAAACCATTTCATACCTTACCTCCTTAACTATAACCTCTTTGACAATTTACAAGGTGTATCTAAAGTGATGAAGTGAAGGGATATCAGGAAATCAGGAAGAAGAGACTATGGAGAAAAAGACAGCAATTTGAGAGGTCCTCCTCACTGCTCTGACTGCACACATTCACTTCTCGGGTCTGAGTGTATCTGTAATCATGGCTCTGTCTGGTCCACATTCCAGTCCCTTGGTTGCCAGTGGATTGAATACTGCCCATTCTGCCATGCATCTAGAATACATCACAATACTGGGCCTCTTCCTTTGCATTCCACAATACAACCACATTCAACCCATTGCTTTCCTGAATACGTGCTAATCTTTAGGCACTTAACACTGCTTACTTGAATTTTTCCAACTCTGCCAGTGGCTTTCCTATTCCCATGTTCTCGATGACTAGCTCCAAGTATGAAAGAAGAAGGCATTGCTTCTAGATTAGGTCTTACCTGACTACAGTCCTAATGGAAACTCTGGAGTCTTTTCAGCTTTAAAGTGGTGGTTTTGAAAATGCCACATCCACAACAAAGCCCCTTTTCATTATCCATGTGGTATTATTGCATGTCTCTTTAGACCCTCCCTGTGCTATATGTCTGAGGAGGTTTGTTTGACTCCCATTCTTAGTGTTCTGCTGAAGTAACCTCATGGTTAAGAATCAGTCTGTGTCTTAGGGGTGATAGGTTTGAAATAATTTGGCCAACTTTTTGGAAACTGCATTTTTTTTACACTTCATAATATTTTTTTTCATGTAAAATAATGCATAGCTTTTCAGTTGGTGTGTGCCAGGACCATTGGTTTCAGCAGATGGCCTCCCGGTATGTGTTGAGATCTGGAATGCTCCTAGGCAGGTTGTCTCCAGCTTTAAGTGTGTGACAGTGTAGTGACAGGTCCACTGCACATATATCAGCACTTTCTGTTTGCCAGTATGTGACAAATGTTGAAAAACACTCCATCATCGATCGGTTCCTTGCACACATCCTATCTCCTACAGACTTGCATGTGAGAAGCATGTCCCTGCCAGGTCACTTGGGAACACAAAGCTGGGCTGTTACTCATCTGTGAATCCCCAGTATCGATGGGTATGATGGCTTGAGTACCTTCTCAGTGAGCATCTGCTCCAGATAATTGAACTGAATGAGAGAGGAAAGTCAATCACCAAATCAGACCCTTCATTGCAAAGCTGCAAGGATCCTGGAACTTTCATTAGGCCTGCCAGGGTGTTAGGCTCACTCCAGAAGCATTGCTCATTTTCTTCATGCATTCACCTCATTTTCTTCCTTTCTCTAGATGGGCCACCATACTAAACTTTGACATCAATATTTAAATGAATATAATTCCTTCAGAAGAAATTATGAAAATAAAAGGAAAAAACATACTATCCCAATAAGCAGGGAAGAGAAGCAAGCATCCTGTCCAGCATCCCATTTTGCCATTGCCCATGGATCTGGAATTCAGAACTCTGAGCACAGTGTGCTACCTGGCTGGTACTTGTGCCTCAGGAACGTGGAGGAGTGCCACACTGAAGTAGAACCACATCTCATATTAGCAGTTGGCAGCATTGTGCTGCCAGTTAGTGCTGGTACCTCTGAGTGAATGCTACGAGGTACTAGTCTGGAAAATATGCAAACAAGAACCAACCATTGATTATGGAATGAATTACTGATCTAGATTAAAGAAGTGAAGCTGGGGGGCTGCTGGCTAGAAAAGGAAACAAGAAAAGGAATGTCTTTCCACACTAGCTTTGTCGTCTCTCTTGCAACCTCTTACCAGTAAAGTCTGACAGGACACTGGAGATAATCCCAGTCTTTCCACTCCCAGGGAAATAGCAACACAATTCCCCTGTGGTAATCAGGAGAAATGACCCAGGTAATAAAGCATCTTCTTTCTCTCCTTTTGTCTATTTGTCCCGTAGCACAAGGAATCTAAAAGATAAGGAGAGTCTCAGCTTCCAAACCATGGCACCTTTCATTGGTTCTCTGGTGAAGGTATTATTTCTCCTTTAGGAACCAAAACTTGCAAACAAGAACAGCTCAAACTAGAGGGGAAGGGAAGCAGGAACTCTTGAGAAAGAGTTATTAAGAGTCGGGAAGATGGCGGAAGGCCAGGTGACCACATTTCGGGAAGTCCCCTGAAGTGAACTCAATTCTTCCAAAAAACACTACAGGAACATTGTGAGCACCCATGAAATCAGCCTGAAATATATTTCACACTTCTGGATCACCGCGGGGGACAAGGACCATCGGCAAAGAGTGACCAGTTCACCTGGATAGTGGCTGATAAATTTAGCTATACACCCCCTCAGCCACTCCTCGCCACAATGCCTCAGAGGAAGAACAACCAACAGAAGAAGAACCCTGAGACTGCAACCCCAGTCACAGAATTACTGGAAATGAACATAAACAATATGACAGAAATGGAATTCAGGGCAGCAATCGTCCAAGCAATGGCTAATTTGGAAATGAACATTAGTCTCAAAATGGAAGCCCTAATAACAGAAGTGAAAGCTGAGGTTAGAAAGGCTATTAATGAGATTCAATCTAATTTAAATATGCTAACAGCTAGACTAAGTGAAGCTGAAGATTGTATTAGTGATTTAGAAGACAGGTGGATTAAGAAGGAGGAACAGGAGAAGTCTTGGAGCAAACAGCTAAAATCCCATGAAAACAGAATAAGGGAAACAAATGATGCCATGAAATGCTCCAGTATCAGAATTATTGGAATCCCCGAAGGAGTTGAGAGAGAGAGAAGCCTAGAAGATATAGTTGAACAAATCATGGATGAAAATGTCCCTAATATGGGGAATGAAACAAATGTTCATGTCCTAGAGGCAGAGAGGACACTCCCCAAGATCAATGAGGCCAGAAAAACCTGTAGGCACATAATTGTGAAATTCGTGAATCATAAAACCAAAGAATATGTCTTAAGGCAGCTAGAGGGAAGCGATCCCTTACCTATAGAGGTAGGACCATCAGAATAATGTCAGACCTTTCCACAGAAACCTGGCAAGCCATAAAGGGCTGGCAAGACGTATTCAGGAAGTTACATGACAAAAATATGCAACCAAGGATAATGTATCCAGCAAGGTTGACTTTCAAAATGGAAGGAGAAATAAAGAGCTTCCAGGACCACCAAAGTCTAAAAGTTTATGCAACCACCAAGCCAGCACTATAAGAAATACTAAAAGGGGTTCTATAAAAGATAAATGAACACAAGAGTAACACAGAACAGAAATTTACAGAGGTAATCTATAGAAACATGAACTTCACAGGCAACATGATGTCAATACAAACGTATTTATGAATAATCACTCTCAATGTGAATGGCCTAAATGTTCCAATAAAAAGGCACAGGGTTGCAGACTGGATAAAACGACAGGACCCATCCATATGCTGTTTACAAGAGACACATTTTGAATCTGAAGACACTTCCAGATTGAAAGTGAGGGGATGGAGGACCATCTTTCATGCCAACAGACCCCAAAAGAAAGCCGGGGTAGTGATTCTCATATTAGAAAAATTGGATTTTAATCTACAGACTGTAGTCAGAGACACAGAAGGACACTACATCATTCTCAAAGGGTCTATATTCCAAGAAGGTCTAACAATTATAAATAATTATGCCCCCAACATGGGAGCAGCCAACTACATAAGCCAACTGTTAAGCAAAATAAAGAGTCATATTGATACAAATACATTAATTGTAGGAGATCTTAACACACCACTTTCAGCAATGGACAGATTATCTAAACAGAAAATCAACAAAGAAATAAGAGCCTTGGGGCGCCTGGGTGGCTCAGTTGGTTAAGCGACTGCCTTCAGCTCAGGTCATGATCCCGGAGACCGGGGATCGAGTCCCACATCAGGCTCCCTGCTCAGCGGGCAGCCTGCTTCTCCCTCTCTCATTCCCCCTGCTTGTGTTCCCTCTCTGGCTATATTTCTCTCTGTCAAACAAATAAAAAGTCTTAAAAAAAATATT